>PVIU01016082.1:0-46116 GCA_004026605.1 Ondatra zibethicus | reverse complement strand
CCCACCTATCCACTCATTCATCCACCCACCCACCCATCCATCCATCCATCCACTCATCCATCCACCCACCCATCCATCCATCCACCCACCCACCCATCCATCCATCCACCCATCCATCCATCCTGTCAGCTGTCCATCAGTCCTTCCATCTATATCCATCCAGCTAGATGTGTGCATCCATTCATCTATCTATCCAGTCCACACCCACCTTTATAACACAAATACCTCAGCCCAGCCCCCAGGTTCACAGACCAAAGTGGAATAGACAGGTTCAGATGAGTGTGAGGGTGAGGGAAGTAGCCCTTGTCTGAGCCCCCAGAGCTTTGTGACTTCTGACCCAAGTCCCCAGACCCAGCTTAGGCCACTGCCTCCTGGACTGGGAAACATACCCAGTTGGCCACTATCTTTGGAACTTTGCACAGAGCTCCCAAGGAGCTGGCCAAGTCAGGTGGGTGCTGGGGACAGGGCACAGCTGATCTCAACTCTATTTTAGCTTCTGGTGTGTCCCTGGAAGGCCTGGGCTGGGGAGGCTGGAGTTTTATGAGAGGGATTTACGGGGCTATTTTCAGAAAGGATGAAGGATCAGGGGTATCTCGCTAGTACAGCAGGCATAGAGGCTCAGAAACTTAATCCCGGCCACCACCCACCTGGCTGAGCAGAACTGGCATTGGGCTCCTGAACAGTTCACAAGCAGGGCTCTTACTGACGATCAGGGCCTGGCTCCATCCCACAGACAAGGACACTGAGGCTTGGAAAGACCAAGGCTGGCATCGCGGCCCAGCTCCTCCCCAGGTCCCAGGACAATAAGTTATTTCTGCTTCCAGGCCTGGCCAGTGCTGCGCCTAGCCACCATTAATTAGAAATGGTGATACATCATGCTGCCGACAGGCAGGACGGTAGGCGTCTATGCGTGCCAGGCTCCACTCCAAGCACAGTGTGTATTTCACCATCAACCTGTTTTCACCCTCCAGACCACCTGGGGATCAGGGCTGTGCCCATTGGACAGAGGAAATTCAGTCATCACAGCCCTGGGAACCAAACAGAAGGCTGGAAGATTGGCAGACCAGACAATTCCTGGCCCTCCAAGCCTGCCCTAACACTATACCTCAAGGCTGTGATCTGAGGGGTGACAAGACTCAAGGTATTCTCAGTTCACTCTGAGATAGAAGGCAATGAGCAATAGGCCCAATGAGCTATGAAGTGAGGCCACAAATAAAAACCTGGATTCGAATTCCACCCTGACTTGACTTGGCTGTAACCTCCTGTGAGGTCACTGGCCTTTCTGAGCCTCGATTTCCCCCTAGGAGAATTAGGGGCCCCTCTTCCCACCCTATGAGCACCCCAACAAAAAATATAATTCTACCTGTGGTCAAATGAGGAATCTGGAGCCCAGAGGGCCCGATGGCAGACAGGCTGGAGCTGAATGAGCACTTAGAAACCGTGTCTCAGTCCAAATGACAGTTAAGAGGCAGGGGACTGGGACTCTGCCTCCCAGATAGCCTTTCTTGGGAGCAGAAATTGAAGGAGCGTGAGCCCACAGGGTAACCAGTCTCCTGTAGCCAGCTGGGGAACCTTGAGCTAATAATCAAACCTCTCTTTTCTCAATCGCAGAATGGGGACAGTTATGGGGGGAGGTGAGAAGCCAATAGAGGGCACCTGTAGAGTCAGGGAGGCACAGGCAGTCTGGGTGATAGCCGGGGACAAGCCAGACCCTTAGCAGAAGCTCTCCTACTGCTCCACACCACTCATAGATCTCAAGGAGAGATCTTGTCAACATGGGAGTCAAAGTGGGGTCCCCAGGACATGAGCATATACTGAGAATGAAGGCTGAGTGAAGGAGCTGGGGCAGCTGCAGCCCATGTGGAAAAGGAGGCTCTTCTCCGTGCTGGCTTGCAGGAGTGCAGGAGTGTTTTCTCTGCCCTTTTCCATTAATCTGCTTGCTGTGTCCTGTTCCCGCCCTCCCACCTCCTGTGCCTGTTCATCCCGAGCTCACTCCCTCTCCTGAGGGCTCCACGGGTCATTAAAACCGAAACAAGCCTGGCTCTGATGGTTAAACCAGATGCCAGGCGCGTCCTGCCGGCCCCTCTCCGGGTCAGACCGTGGGGGGCCTCGGTTCCCAAGGGGGACGGGCCAGACGAGGGGAAACCCAACCCGAGACACATGGAGATCATTTGCCAGAAGAATGGGATCCGTGACCAACTCCAGCAGAGGGCAAGGAGGGAGAGAGGGAGTAAGGGCAGTGGGGCCAGGCAAAACTGGGCGCCACCCTGGGCCGAGGCTGGCTCGGCCCACTACAGGCTTGTTCCCTCCCCCATCCCAGCAAGCTCGGCCAGGCCTTCAAGCCCTCGGGGCCCCTGTGTCCTCTCCAGTGTGCCAAGGACTGAAAGAAAGCATTCGTAGCCTCTGACCCCATACAGCACAGGGCCCTCAACAGGCAGCTGATATTTAGAAGATAAAAACCAAGGCTCAGAGAGGTTGTGTGACTTTCTAAAGGACACACAGCTAATCAGCAAAGCTATTGACCAGGAATTAATGGGACAGGGCAGATAAGGCTCTGAGTAGCTTGTTCCCTAGGAAGGGACCGAGTCAACAGGTCACCATTTGCCAAATGGGTCATGCTGGACCTTCACACCCCCTGAGACGGATCTTCTGACTGCGGCAGGCCTCCACTCACTAGCCTGTCACTTTAACAACAGTTGTATTCATTACAACTCTGGCCCCATAAGTTCACCCGCCCAAGCTGGATGGTCCTTCTGATACATTCTATCATTTTTTTAAATTTTGGCAAATTATAAATATAAAATTTTCCATTTGAATCCCCCAGCCTGACCTTAGACTCATAGCAATCCTCCTGTCTCATCATCCACAGCTGGTAGTTTTGAACATATTCAGTGACAGGCTCGTCACAGCCAGCAAGGCCATCTCCAAATTCTATGACCCCTGCCTAGACCCACATTGCTCTCTGAAGAGAATTCCTAGGTACCAATGCATTCTCAGTAGAATTCTTTATGTTCTCTCTGAGGTCCCACTGCTGCCTCTGTCCACCCACAAAGCCCATCCCATATATGCTGTCTGCTGACTCATCTGTCCCTGTAGGTGCCTGGGGACTGGACACTGTGTCTAATGTCTCCACAGGGTCCTGAGCACAAGAGGTCCTCTATAAGTAAACATCCTTCATTAATAAAGAAACTGAAACTCAGAGGACTAGCCTGTCTGAGGATACAAAGTAACTAGAAAGGGGTCTGTCTGCAGAAACATATCAGCAAGGTGCCCAACAGGCGCTCAGCACAACGCCAGCTCCCTTCCTTCGCCCTGGCCATCCCCACTTCCTTGGAGTCAGCCTCTAACTTGCTGTGTGGCCTCTGTCAAGATGGTCGTCCTCTCTGGGCCTTGATTGCCATGATCTGAAAAAGCAAATTCCCTAGTCTCTGCTTAGTGGAATCTGATGGCTAGCTACCCCCACCCCCCCTCCGCAAATCCCTTGTCTCAGCTGGCCCCTCCTGCCTGCAGGTAATTAGATGGACACAGTGGGGGTCGCAGGCAGGGGAAGCCACCACTGGCAGCTCCTTCCCCTGAAAGGGGCCCCTCAGCCCCTCCCGCCCAGCTCCATATCAGGAACAAAGGCCTTGTGGACATTCAAAGCAAAGCTCTGGGCTGGAGGCCAGAGTGGGCGGCCGCAGAGATGGCCACGGGGCTCGTGGCGGGACTGCCAGTGACTGGAAGCTGTCCCTATCCATCAGTCAGCGGTGACAGCTCCTGGGGCCTTGCAGCCCCCCTATGGTCCAGCCAGCTGACCCTCCTCCTTCCCTGCCTGGTGGCCCCAGCCAGTGACCTGAATAGCAGATCCTCCTTGAGCAGTGAGAAGCAGGACCTCTGGTCCAGGCTTCTGTTCCTTCCCGGCTGCATCCCAAACACTGAGAGAAAAGAGACACACATGCCACCTTCATCCTGCTGGAGAACTGAGTCCTAGGAGTCCAGGAGAAAGAAGGAACTCGGCTTGGCCTGCTGATCACTTGCTGGGTGAACCTGGGCATGCTTTGGTTCCTATCTGGACCTCATTCCCTGCCCCAACACACAAGGACACACACTTTGAGACTGAATTGTCATTTCCAAGCCTTGATACGTCAAGTGATGCGGGCACACCTCGGTAAAGTGGTGAAGATGGGCTCAGGGAAGTGCTGGTTTCAAGCCTGTCTCTGCTCACTCTTGCTGTGGTCCCCAGACAAGTTACAGAATGTCTCTGAACTGCGTGCTCCCCAGCCTTTCTTTGTGAGAGCAAGATAGGATGAGATGTGAGAAAAGCATTCTGGGCAGAGGGGACAGCTGGAGTGAATGCTCAGAGACCACAGTGAGAGCATCTCAGGCATGTGGCAGAAGCCACTCTGCCTAAAGCACAACAGCGAGGGAAAGGGGCTATAGCCATGAGGCCGAGCTCTCACTCTGGCTTCTTCCTCACTGAGTGTCCTTAGGGAAACTGCTTGACCTTTCTGGTCTCCAGGTCAGAGACCGAGACATGGGAGCAACACCAAGATATGTCTCTGAGAGGGAGAAAAGGCCTGAGCTGGGAACCCAGAGCACTCCTGGGTGAAGGAAGGCCCAGACCTGGGGACTATTTGTCACCATCGTCACCATGGGCCATGTGGAGCCTTTTGGCAGCTGTTATTGGCTTCCTGTCAGCAGGTGCTTTTCTTTTAGAAGCACAGTAGCCAGGGGTGTCAACTGGTCCAGGAGTTCCTACAGTCTGGGTGGTAAAGGGGGAAAGCCCAGCTATACGCCCATCACTGGGAAGATGACCCAATGCATAGTGACACAACCGTGCTGCGGAATAGCCCATCGCCATGACCACGTGTCAACTGGAGTATCACGTATCAACAAGGATCAGTCTCAAAACGGGAGTTTGAGCCAAAATCATGCCCACAGGACATGCATGTAAGAGGAGCATGCCTACAAACACTCTCAAACAGGTCCATCCTCACCCCATTTCCTGAACATGCACAGAGGAGACAGTGGTGTGGGAAGGGTGGAACCAAGACAGAAGGCTTGGGCTGCCTACTGGCTGTCAGCACACTTGCTCACCTTCCCTTTATTCCTACCGTGATCCTCACATGCCCAGTGCTGCCCCATGCTTGCCCCTCCCGGCTCATCTGCCTTTTCTGGGAGACCAGTCCTGAAGTTAAGTGTGGGGTTTTGTCTGTAGCTCTGTGTCACCTCCTTGGGGCCTGGGATATAGTGGATTCTCTCAAAGCTGTGCTGATAGTGCTGGAGGGAGGAACAAGGTGAAAAGATCCCCAAGAAGGAGGGTCTGCAGTGTGGCGAGTCCACAGGCCTAGGTGAGAGCAAAGACTGGGACCGAGGTAGAAGGTCAGTGGCTCCTACTCTTGGCCTTCATATCGACTCCCAGGCCCACTCCATGGAGCAGGAAGGGACCTTGTGTCACTAGGGAAGATGAAAAGTCTGTCTGAGCATGGCCACCCAGGCACAGGAGACACCTGGCTGCTGTCAAAGCCAGTTTCCCCATCTGAGTCAGAGAACCCAGAGAGACAGGGATGAAGAGAGATTGGGCCTGGCACAGTGGTACCTCCTGTCCACCATGGCCTCCTCTTGGAGTTCAAGGTGAAGATATGTCTCACCAGTGCCAGCATGCCTCCCAGCAATGCCACTCACAGTATCCCAACTGTTTGCTACTGTCACCTCCCATATGGCTCTGAGCCCTCCTCTTAGGGGCCATATCCTCCTGCCTGAGTCATCTTCTGTGCCCACCACTGCCCTCAGAATACTGTTCCCCACTGACCCCAAGCCCCACTGCCACTGCTCCATCTGTGCCCTCTGGTGCCTCCACCATGGGTTTTGAACATGCTGCCCACCCCCGCACCCCCCCCCGTCACCTTCTCTCCTCCTCCAACCCAATCATCAGTCCTGGATATTCCTTTTATGCACTCCTCTGATGATCTTCTAACACCTGCCACAGGCCCCCAGAAGACCTGAGCTTCAAGAGAACAGATCCCATTTTGCTCAGAAAGGTTCAGCACTGGACCCAGGGAAGATACAGGCTCAGTACCTGTGAATGAACAACCAAGGGTGCAAGTGAATAAATGAATAGGTGAGTGTGTGAACAAACTGGTGACTAGGTAGCTGAGCAAATGAATGAATGGATGAATAGGTGAATGAATGAGTGAATACATAAACCAGCTAGTGGGTGAATGAATGGATGGATGGATGGATGAGTGAATGACTGAATTAATGAATTTGTGAATTACTAAATGTACAAATTAGTTAATGAATAAATGAGCAAATGATACCTGAGTGAGCGCTTGGATGAATGATCGAGCTAGTGGTTGGGTGAGTGGGTATATGAGCTAATAAATTAATGGATCAATGAGTGGATAGACCACATGTGGCTCTTCCAGGTCAATCCAAGCATCCTTTAGGGATATGGTCCCTTTCATGGGGACTAAAGATGTCTGTCTGTAGAGTGTACTGCCCTGAGTGCCTACAGCCTCCCTGTAGTGGGCTGGAAGAGGTATAAGGAACTCCAGGCTGACTTCTCCGCAAGATAGTCAAAGAATGATGGACTAAGCCCCTATGGACATCAAACCCCTTGGCAGGGAATAGGCAAGAGCCAGACTAGCTGAAGGAATGGTAGCACCCCAAATGCCCCCAGGGGTTCAGTTTGAGTTCCCACCAGCAGACAACTAAGTGTATGAGAGAAAAAAACAAAAAACAAGAGACCTGAGACATGGCCAGGGAGGGACTGAGCTAGGGACCCTTTCCTTCACAGTCTAGAGAGCAGCAAAGGACCAGGATTTCAGGGTGGCAGGGACAGCTCTGTTGACTTCAACTCACTTTAGACATCTGCATCCAAAGGCCCAGCACACACTTTCATTGTCCCTGTTGTCAAAGGAGAAAACCAAGGCTCAGAGCAACCAAGCAACTGACAACCCAATAAAGGAGAGCTAACAAAAGACTCAGAGAGGTAGTTGAGACCAGGCCAGCAGATAGGTGTCACAAAGGAGGCTGTTGTGGTATTTCAAACCTTTAGCCAATGGTTTTTTGAGGTTATGAGTCCTAGGGCGTGGTCTTGTATGTAACCGCATAAAAGTGAGGGCTCTCTAACTTTCTCACTCTCGTACTTTCCCTTGGCGTGGTCAGAGAGCAAGTGACCAAGAGACTGCACGATTGGTACTCTTCACCCCTGAGTTGGACAAAGGCAGCTGGATCAGAGGCAGCATCTGATTTGTTCTGTATCTGTGAGTTTGTCTTTTCATCACACCTTGACAAATTGGTCATTAAACTTTTGTGGGTTCTCACTTCATCTGGTGCCCAACATGGGGCAGACCCATGCTACCACCAGTCAGGGCAGGGAGAATGCTTGGGGCTAACCCAGTGGCTGCCCTAAATGCCCTCCCACCCCCGTGGTCTGCCACCTGGTTTGGGTCAAGGTGCTTGTATGCAGCTAGCTCCACCTTTTGAATTACCTGCTCCATGCCCCTCCCACCTGTAGGCACTAAATGAGATCTTTTTATCCTCCTACTTCAGCCGCATCTTTAGCAGCCCTGACACATCCTTCTCTCCTTCCCAAGGGAGGTATATTGGGATACAGGCCTCAGATTCCCCAAAAGGCATGATTCTCCCCATCAGTGTTCTCCTCCCACTGACTCCCCCAACAGAAAGTTTCTCTTTCACATGTATTTGCATAAAGTGGGAGTACTTGAAACTATGAGGCTCCTGTCACTAGCCTGGGACCTGCCACAGCAGAGGGGACAAGGTGCTGCTGTGGAACAATCCTTTTGAACACTGTGAATATGTGTTGCCCTCATTGGTTCAATAAAGGGTTAAATGGCCTGATGCTGAGTGAGCCCAGTGAGCCCCAAAGAGGGAGAGAGAAGGGCTGGAAGAAGAGGAAGAGGAGGGTGGGAAAGAGGAGGAAAATGACATGATAAGGAAGGAGAGGAAGGAGAAGAGGAGGAGTACATCAGAAAACAGAGGACAAAGGAGGGAGAAAGAAAAAAAGACCAAGATGAGGCATGGAATGGCAGAATTTCAGGGGAAAGAAAGAGAGGAGGAGAAGGAATGAAGTAGAGACAGTAGAAAAGTGAGAGGGAGGGAAGGGGAGGGAAAGGGGAGGTACAGAGAGAAGGAGGGGTATCCCATCCACACACGCGAGCGCCTTCTCTATCCTGTCCCAGGGCTAGGGACAATCTGTCCCGTGCCCCCTTGGGTGGATAGGTGGACAGGTGAATGTATCTATGATTGAGCAGATGGATGGATGGATCAGTAAACGGAAGGATAAATGAATGGGTAGCTGGGTGGGTAGGTAGATAGATACGTGGATGGATGAGTAGAAAGAAAATTGCGTGGATGAATTGGTGACTAGGTGGATGAATAGATGAATGAAAGGATTGATGAATGGATTATTGAGTATATGAATAAGTGAGTAGCTGGATGAACAGATGGATGGATGATAGGCAGATGAGTGACTAGGTTGATAGATGGGTGGATAGGCAGGTGGGTGGATAAATATACAGATACCTGGAAAGAATGTATGTATGATTGAACTGATGGATGGTGGGTGGATGTGTAGAAAGACAGAAAATGGATGGACAGATGGATTGAGGAATTGTGGATAGGTGAGTATGTAAATTCATGTATGAAAATACTGGTGGATGGATGGATGGATGGGTAAATGGATGAGTGATGGACATGTGTCAAGGAACATTGATGGATAGATGATTGGTGGATATATGGATGGGTGGGGAGATGGGTAGAGAGATACTGGAGTGGAAGAAGAGAGGGGCAGTTTAATGGACTATACAGTCCTGCTGGTGAAGGGCCTCTTGTCTCAGATCCTTTCAGCTATCCTTAAGCATCTGTGTCAGGGTCTAGACCAATGGTGAGGGCTAGAACACTGACCAGGGACTAGAATCAAGCTAAGGCTGGTGAAGCAGTTTGGAGTGAAAGACCAGGATAACTCCAGACCCCCTAGCAGGAAGAGTAGAGCCAAAAATCCAGATTAGCTGGTTCTGTGACTCTTCCAGGAACTGGCTGACCACAAAGTTAGATTATAATCTTGGGAAATGGGGAGTTACCCCCTTGTGATTACCACTGGTATTTTCAGAATTTTCCAATGATGCCCTCCCTACCCCCTTTGGGTTGTGGTTTCTTCTCTTAAATACCCCTTCTCCCAGCTACTTGGGGTCGAACTCCTCTACCCCTGCGTGGGATATGCGTCTCGGCCCCAGAGCACTGGTTCCTGTCAATAAACCTCATGTGATTACAGCAAGGACGGTCTCTCGTGAGTTCTTGGGGGGTCGTGTTATCCCAAGACTTGAGTGAGAGTCTCCCAACTGTGGGGGTCTTTCAGGAGCACAAACAGATCAGGTCCAGGCCCAGAGCAGAGACAGTTGCCCAAGGGTTGTCCAAGGATAAGGAACAGGACCATGTCCTCATGAGCAAGCCAGAGTGGGACACTACAGGTAGGGTTAAATTACTGAGAACCAGCATGTTCCCTTGAGCTCTACCAAGCTCACCTTGGTGAAGGCAGCATTCAGATGGGGAAGCAATGGAATCAGGATGCATTCTGGAGCTGGACTTGAGTCTTGGCAGTGGGAATGTTGTAAGAATGGATGAGTCAATGGGATTCCCAATTCAGTTTTAATATCACGGACAGAACAGAATCTATGTTGATTTGTGTGAGACTGGCTGTCATTTTTAATGGAAAAGTTAAGGGCCCCTTTGTTTATTCACACGAAGATATTCAAAGAATGCCACTGTGCCCTCTGTCTCCCCATCATGCCATATCTAGAGACAATGTACCAAGTCCTTGGCTTCCCAGGCACCGGCACAGCATGTACCCAACCAAGCTACCCACAGCTCACCAAATCCCCCCAGGAGTGACAAGACCAAGTGTCTGAAGGTGTCAGGTTCTCCTGTCCCTCCCCAGAACTAGGTGACCCAATGGCATGCAAGCCTGATCCCCCAGAGAGCAGGCAGTCTCCTCCAGTGGTCATGTGTTAGGGTGGTGCTAATCTCTCTTCCCTGTGTCTGACAAGCCACGCAGGGCTTGTCCAATGGCAACCCAGGTCCACGACCTCACTGCAGAGAGTGCAGCCAGCTGCTGGCCTTCCCTGCCTGCTTGACCTTGGAAGGGCTGCTTTCCAAAAATGATGGCCCAGGAAGGGGTCATGCTTGAATTCCTCTAAGTGCATGCTGCCTTCAAGGGTCTCCTGAGTGACAGACTTTTAGAGAATGTCTGAGAGCAAGGGCTTATGGGATGTCCAAGACAGGCCTAAATTAACCACAGATTGCAGACACCCTCAATCCAGCTAATCTTCACAAACCTCGATGACGTTAGGAAATGAACTGAAAGACCCACTATGAAAATAGAGAAACTGAGCCCCCAGAGCCAGGGCCTTGCTGCAGGCCACACAGAAAGTGGGCTAAGCTAAGGTTAAACTTCTAAGTCCTAGCCTCCAGGCAAGTGTCCTGTCTTATCTCCAAGTGCTTCCCAGCTATGTAAGGGTGGAAGGTAGCTTGAGACAGAGAGAAGGAGGATGAAAATATAGGACTCCTTCACCCCTCCCCCACTTCCAGGTCACTCAGATTCTATCCCTCCCAGAAAGGTTCTGAGAGGTCCTCACATGGCCCCCAGGGGCCAGGTCACACAAGGCTTTACAAGAGGCTAAATTTAAAACTGCAATCCAGACCTCAGGACAGGGGAAAAACACTTGGAGAGGGGGGGACTGTGGGTGAAGTTGGAGCTTCAGGAACCTGCCCAGGCCCTCTGAGTCACTCAGGGGACATAGTTCTAATGCACCCAGGGAGGGATTTGGCACTGGCCACAAGGATTGGCCAGACTACCTGTCACCTGAAGTTCTCCAGCTCCTACCTGGAGCCATTGTTCCTCACTGACCAGGAGGAGAAAAAGAAAGACACCTCTGCCCTGCAGAGGGCCAGGACTAATACTTCCCTCAAAGGAGCAGAGGGTGTGTCCTGTGAACCACTCACTCACAGTTAAGGTAGACTCAATCCCACGAATATGGACAGAATACAGAGCAAGCACAAGCCCACACCTTATAGGAGTCTCCTGAGCAGTATCTCACATGCAGCACACATGGTATAAAAAAAAAAACAGGCCAGCCCATCCTAGCTAACATCTGTGCACACGGATGTGTGGAAGTATGCATGTGTGCAAGAGAACAGCACAGAGATATTCACATAGGACAAGGGACCTCACTTGAAGCGTGCGCGTGCACAGACACACATACACAAACACATATACTCATGTACCCATATATATACACATAAAGACATATACTCACATACACACATATACATACACATACATGTATACACACATACACACATACTCGTGCACATACATACATGCATGCACACATATGCATGTGTGTGCATACCCCCACACACCCATCCACCACGTATGCATATATTCTCTCTCATACACACAAGCATACATGCACACACTCAAACATATACTCACATACACATACATAAACACACAAAAACATATACTCACATACACATATATACATAATACACATACATATACACACATACACATACACGTGCTCATGCACATACACATGTGCATACACACACATACACACTTCTTGCGCCACCTAAAGGAGGAATCTAAAGGAGGCAAGAGTTTTGGTGTGTACTGAAGAGTCATGACAGAATTCTGAGTGGATCATTACTGGAGACTGAAGGGAGGCACAGGGTCAGAAACAGAGCACAGGTTCCAACATGCATGATTTTCCCACACCAAGTCACCTCAACAGAACTCCAGTCCCCCCAGATTAAACCAGGGTTCTGCTGAGCAAAATGTTGCCTGCTGGAACAGTGCTGGGGGTCCAGAGGCTCCTGGGTGAGCAGAGGCGAGGCTCATGAAGAGAGGACAGCAAAGCATGGCCAAGGGGCTAAGCTTGAGCCTCCATGTCCTCATCCGGAAAGTGGGTGCAGCTGTAAGAGAGCAGGGCTGGGCCATGAGCTGGACTCACTCCAGTGAAAGCAGACAAGAGGGCAAACAGAAGCAGCTCCTGGGGCAGAGTCTACCACTGTGGGGAACTGAGGCACAGAGAGAGAGGCTAGATGGACACAAGCTGACCTCACAGATGATGCTGTGGCAAGCAAGCCTCCTGCTTATATTTGACAGCTGTGTCCCATGGACACATGTGACACCATAGCCCCAACAGACGCAAGAAGGGAGGTCAGGGCCACCCATGGGCCTGCAGTACAATGGAAGTACCCTTGAACTTCCCCACAAGCTTAGGATGCTGCTGAGGAATAGTCATGTCTCAGAGGGGGAAACAGAGGCACACGTCTCCATCACCTGCAGAGATTCCAGAGCCAAGTGCATGACAAGGCTGGGCCTGCCGCCAGGGCTGACACTTCTGAGATCACACTGCAGCCAGCCAAGCCCTGTCCCTCTGTCACCAGCTTCCCCAGTGTCCAACTCCAAACAGTGGCGTTTCTTCCCTTCCTGCGGCCCAGATGGCGGCTGCCTCCTTTGTCCTGAGGGTGCTCTTCTTTTGCTTCGCTTTCCCTGGCTTGCTTTCTTTTTCTCCCCCTGCCCCAATTGGAAGGACTAAGGAACAATTCCCTGGATGGCAAGAGCAAACAAAAGAAGCCGCTGTCAGCTAGTCCCAGGGCCCTGCCACCCAGAGCTGGGGGATATGGAAATGAGCTGGTGCGTATGTAAATGAGGCTCCTGGTGATTTGCATGGGGCTGCAGGAAGCAGTGGAGGGAGGCTGTGGGAGGCTGTCAGGTTCTGCCAGCCCCGCTGTGGGGACTCCTCTCGGCCTCTGCTGATAACCTCCCCAGCAGATAACCTCCCTAGGGACAGCCTTTCTGAATGCTGGCCCTTTACATTGTGAAGGATCTGGGCAGCTGTTAGGGCTTCATCCTTCCTATCTGGGTAAATAAATTGAATTTTCTGTTTATTGCCTCATTGTGCCAACATGCTGCTGGTTGGATATTTTATGAAATGCAGAGGGAAGTTTGAAATGGTGCTCAGTGAGACAGTGGGCTGTGAGGGACACCCAGAGCAGGCACTATAGACAGGAAATGTGCAGAGGAGTCTCCCCTGCACAAGCTGAGAATCCTAGACAGCTTCGCTGTGCTCTGGATAATGTGTATGCAGAGTACTGGTGAGGGATCAGGCCACAAGGACCCTCCCAGCAGGGTCTAGGTGGGAGGAGGGTGGGAAAGGGTATGAGAGAGAAAAATAAGGAAAAGGTTGAAGATGGATGGATGAAGGGTTACTATTGCTGTGATGAAACACCATGACCAAAGCACGTTGGGGAGAAAGGGGTTTATTTGACTTATGCTCCTCATCACTGTTCACCATCGAAAGCAGTGAGGGAAGAACCTGCTGGCAGGAGCTGATGCAGAGGCCATGGAGGGGAGCTGCTTACTTGCTCATCATGGCTTGCTCAGCCTGCTTTCTTATAGAACCCAGGACCACCAGCCCAGGGATGGCCCCACCCACAGTGGCTGGGTCCTCCCCCATCAATCACTAATTAAGAAAGCACCTTACAGCTGAATCTCATGAAGACATTTTCTCAATTGAGTTTCCACCCTCTTTGGTAACTTTAGCTGATGTAGAAGCCACGGAGAAGTGCTTCTTACTGGCTTGTTCCTCATGGCTGGCACACCCTACTTTCTGATAGAACCCAGGACCACCATCCCAGGATGATACTACCTACAAGGCCACGCACTCTCTGACTTAGGCCCAGTCCCCAAACTTGAAAATGAGACTGACAATACCACTTCTAAGAACCTGTCTACTAGGAATTCAGCAGAGACAACAGAAGTACACCAGCTTCCTCCACACCCAACATAAAGAGTGTCCCCATAGGCTGCACAAGAATATAACATCAGGGCCCAACTGCTGTTCAGGCCATGTGCTAGATAGTTTTATGTCAACTTAACATGAGCTAAAGTCATTGGAGATGAGGAACCATCAACTAAGAAAATGCCTTCATAAGATCAGGCCGTAGGCAAGCCTGTAGGACATTTTCTTAATTGATGATTGATGAAGAGGGGCCCAGCCCTTGTGGGTGGTGCTGTCCCTGGGCTAGTGGTCCTGGGTTCTCTAAAAAAAACAGGCTGAGCAAGCAATGAGGAGTAAACCAGTAAGCAGCACCCCTCCATGGCCTCTGCATCAGCTCCTGCCTCCAGGTTTCTGCCCTGTCTGAGTTCCTGTCCTGACTTCCTTCAGTAATGAACAGTGATGTGGAAACATAAGCCAAATAAACCCTTTCCTTCCCAAGTTGCTTTTGGTCATGGTGTTCATTACAGCAAGAGTAACCATAACTAAGGCCTCATCTGCAACAGCCCCTCTGCTTACACAGATACTTACAGGCACCTGCTCAGACAACATCTGTGAAGTCCAAGCTAACGGAATCCCAGGTACCAGGATCTCTTACCTGGGGAAGTGAATTTACATCAGAGGGACATTGGTACCACACACCCTGCTCCCCAACCCTTTCCTGCCTCCTGCTTGGGAATCAGAGAGCCTAGCTAGTGGCTTATGCCATGAAACCTCCCCATCCTCAGAGAAGTATATAAACAGACCTCACTTCTGCCATGTGTATCCTGACTTCTTTCTGTCTGTTCACAGTATTAGGGTCTGAACTCTCCTAAGAGTCCTGGCATGTTTTTGCCTCTCTGTGTGTTCATGACATTGATAATCCTACTCATTACTCCCACCTTAGAGACCTTTCAGGCTATCATACCAGCGCTGTGTGGGACTTGGACCCAGTCATCCCAGGCTTTCCCCTGCTGGAAAGATCCTGCAGGGTTCCCAACTACAAATCCTATGGATGATAAACAGCATCAGTAGATGCTGATCCAGAGTCATTTGATGTGCCTAGGATGTTGGCTGCTGCCCCTTTGCTGTGTCTATATTACTTATATAGACACTCTCTTGGAGGGGAAATTGTTTTTTAACTTGAGAATTCAGTCGATCATGGTGTGTATGTTAGAGAGAGGGGGATATGTCAGCCAGGAAGCAGAAAGAGAAGAAGCCAAGGATTACACAACCCCAAGGAAACATCCTGCCCCCACCCAAATTACCTACCTCTTCCAGAGAGATCCTGAAGTTTCCACAACCATCTTCTGGGGTCCAGTCAAACAAAAGACCCACAATTCCCAGTGTTGTCCAGGGAGGGGAGAAATTAAAAGGACCTGAGATTTACTTTTCTTCTGTGAGCCTCAGTTTTTGCATCTGTAAAGTAGGTCTTAGATAGCTACCAATGATAAGTTGTGTTGACCAACTGCTATGAACTCAGTTGAGAGGGTTGCCTCTGCTTCCCTGATTTCCACTCCCAAAAGGAGTGCCCTACATAATGAGACATTCACAAAGTTACACACAGGAAAGCATGGACTCCAACTCAGCCCTTCTACCTCCCAAGAGCACCCACCTGGTCCTGCTGGATCCCAACAAGACACAACATGGGGTAAGTGATGGACACTAGGCCCAAACTGTGCTGGGTGTCATGCAGGCTGAGTATGACAGTTAGGTTATTAATCCTGTGTAGAAGTGCCCATTAAAAGCCTGGCAGAGAGTAGACCTCCCTTCAGCTCTCATCACTGCCCAAGGTCAATTCCCTCCACTGACCTCCACTTGAGAACCCCCTCAATTGACCTCCAGTAGAGAACCCCTCAATTGACCTCCACTTGAAAACCACCCTCCATTCCTCATTCCATTGAGCTCCAATTGAGAATCTCCCTCCATAGACCTCCACTTGAGAGCCTCCATCCAATGACCTCCACTAGAGAACCCGCTCCATTGATCTCTATGTAAAATCCTCACTCCGTTGAGTTCCAGTTGAGAACCCCCCTCCATTGGCCTACATTTGAGAACCGCCCTATATTGACCTCCACTTGAGGATCTCCCTTCATTGACCTCCGCATGAGAATCCTCCATTGACCTCTACCTGAGAATCCCACTCCATTGACCTCCACTTGAGAACCCTGTTCCATTGAGGGCCAAATGAAAACCCTCATCTATTTACTTCCACCTGAGAAGTTCCCTCCACTGACCTTCACCTGAATACCCCTCCATGGACCTCCACTTGAGAATCCCCTCCATGGACCTCTACTTGAGAATCCCCATTGACCTTTGCCTTGGAATTCCCCTCCACTGACCTCCACCTGAGACCCCTCCTCCATTGTCCTCTACTTGAGTACGCCCCTCCATTGATCTTCACTTGATAACCCCCCTCCATTGAGTTCCAATTGAGAACCGCCCTTCATTGAGTTCCAGTTGAGAACCTCCCTCCATTGAGCTCCAATTGAAAACCTCCCTCATGATCTCCACTTGAGAACCTTCCTCCATTGACCTCCACTTGACCCATTCATAGAAAACGTAGCTTCTTGAATAGAACCAACTGCCAACTGAAGATCCCACTGACCTGGGGCAAAGCCAAGATTCAGGCCCCTGAAGACACACAAAGCCCTCCAGAAGTACTTAATCCTGCATTAATTACCAGGGGCCTTGGGGCAATTTAGCTTTACTTGACTGTTGTATTAGCCAATATTACCTCACAGCATCAGCAGCCCTGGGACGTGGCCCATGTTGGCTACTCACCTACTGCACGTACCCTCTGGAGTCACCAGGTGCTGGCATTTAAGTGACCTGTAGGCATCGCATGCACAAGAGCAAAAGAAGGAGGGAGCTGGCCCACAGAGATTATTCCAGACTATTTTACAGCTTTGAAACACAAAGCCCCAAGGCATTGCTTTCTAGGAGGACTCCTGGGAGATCAAGAGGCTGAGACATAGGAAGCCTGATTTTGAAGGTGAGGATGAAATCAAGGAGGATCAGGATCCAGAGGCCCACACTGCTGCGACCCCTGGTATGGATAGATAGATTCTCATCACTACTGGCTTCTGATGTGGAGAGATGTTCTCATCTCTGTCCCCCTTGTGTCTGCCTCAGAGCAACCAATGGTTCCACCAGTGAAGGGCAATAGCCCCATGAGGCTCAGGACCTACTCCAATTCCAGTATAATTAATGCGTCCCCAGTGTCTTGCCTGGGGTTTGAGGTCTCCCTGGAATTCCATCACTAAAGGAAGTTCTCAGGCCTACGTATACTATGAAAATGGTCCTGTAGCACTGGGAAAGCAGAGGAAAAGTTCATCTCTGGAGCATAGTATCTTGTCGGCTAGAATTCTTGACTTACATTTCTCTCCCCTTCGCTGCACTTAAATATTAAATGTAGTATTAATAGCTCACTTTTAATTACCCATCAGTAATGTACTAAGGCTCAGAAATTAATGAAGGGAAGGACCCAACCCAGAATATTTCCTATTCCTCTGGGTGCTAAGGGCCAATGGGAGGGAGAGATTTGCATATGATTTGCATGTGAGGTTTGGTAGCCTTGGCTGGGAGGAAGGAAGAAAGACATACAGGCTCTAGCACTGCCCAGGGCAACATCTTTCCATCTCTCAGATGAGAAGCCTCTCACAGCTTTGCAAGCACTGGTGTCCTTGTGTGCTGGGATGTGGATACCCTTCCCAAACTCTCCTTCAGATTCAGTTTCCACTGTGATGGCAGTAAGTGTCACCTTAGATGCTTGGATGCTGAGGCTGATGGCCAATGTCATCCTCGCTCTCTTGATGAACACAAGGGCTAGTCATGTGGCTCATTTGGAAGGGTGCTCACCTAGCATGCATGGATGGCTCATATCCCCAGCACCACACAAACTGATCGGGCAGCACACTGCTATGCTGATGTCAGCACTCAGGATCGGGACTTTAGGGTTACCCTCAGCTACTGAAGTCTCCTGTGATACATGAGACCCTGACTCAAAAACACAGAAACAAAATAAAAGATTAATTCCAATCAGGCATTGAGGCGCACACGGGTTACCACAACACTCCAGAGGTTGAGGCAGGAGGATTGTGAGTTTGAAACCAGCCTGGGCTACTTTATCTCTAAGTGAAAGTTTCAAAAGGTGTGGCTCTATCTCCATGGAAGAACACTTGCCCACTGTGTGCTTAAGTTCAATCTCCAGAAAACAAAACAGTCTGGTTTCTCTTCGACAGTCTGAGAGCAGCCATCTGACCAAGCAGCTTGCTCCCAGGAATACTGTGAGAAAGGAAAACTTGTGTCCATGGAAACATAAACCACAGTAGCCAGAAGTAGGAAGAACGTCTGTCAAGAGAGGGGAGTGAGCTCCACCTGTGAGGCGGGATAACGTGAGGGCACAGAATCAAACGCTGGACATGCTGCCACGCCAACAGACCTTATGGACAGTGAGAGGAGCCAGTTACCTCTGAGTATTACACTATGCTTTTAGATTAAATTCCAAAAATACACAGATCTCTAGAGACAACCAGATTCCTGGTTGCCAGGACGAAGGGTTGGGGTGGGAAGAACGAAGTCAGGTCAGTGGGGAAGGGTTTGGGGTTTCCTTTCTGAAGTGTAAAAAGTGTTATAAAAATTATTGTGTTGACGTTTTCAGAGTTCTTGAATCTGCTAATCCCCCTGGATCTGTGCTTCAAATGGATGGACTGTGTGGAGAGTAAGTTACGTCAGTGAAGTCACTAGAGATAAGCCACGGGCTATCCAACATAGCACTAAGTGGATACTGTCCCCACTGGCTGGAACACCTTTCCCTGTTCAGCGGTGGCCTCCTCTTGGGGATTAAGGAGCTGAGTCTGCAGTGAAACCATCAGGAATCTGAGATCTAAGCAATTATCAGTGGCACTCCTGGCAAGCTATGTCACCCTGGGCAAGTAGCTTCATGACTCTGAGCACCCACAGAGCCCCAGAATGTGGGACCAGTGTGATGTGAGGGAACAGAAGACACTTGATTGGCCCCGGCCTGACTCCAGGTATTGAGGGAGCTGTGGTCATCTGGCTCCTCTCCTTTGATGACAGTGAAGTCACTGGAGGTAGGTTGGGCTGGACAGGACCAACCTGGCTCCTATTATCTCCCCACCATGTGACATGACACAGGGCAGGCATGCAAGGCCAAACAGAGCTGGTCCTATCCTCTGTGGCAAGGGCAAGCATCCCCAACCCTTAGGGCTTAGGACTGGGGCTAGCTGCTCATAGGAACCAGTGCTGTGTAGATGTTGGGCATCCAGGTGCTGAGTGGGTAGCTCAGGTCCTCCCAGAGAGGATGGCCTGGGTCCTTCCAGAACTACTTGGTCCCATGCTATAGTACTAAGGAGTGGCCAATGCTAGTGTAATGGAACTCATCTCTTACCCCAGCACTTGGAAGGCTGAAGCAGGAGGATCATACATTTGAAACTAGCCTGGACCACAGAGTGAGTCTGGAACAATCTGGGTTACATAGGCAGATAGACATTGTCCCCACAAAGAAAAGAATGGGAGGGGAGGGGTATGGAGAGGGGAGAAGGAAGGGATGGAGGGAGAATGGGAAAGATAGGGAGAGGAGAGAAGGGGAGGAACCTTAGGGGTACGTTCAGCTGGAGGTCACTGGGTTGGGGTTTCTGCTCTGGGACTTTAGGCATGTTGATGCAGTATCCTGGTTCAGGAGAGTGTATTGTAAAAGAGCTTGCCTGCCTGGCCTTGGTTTCTGCCCCAGCTTTGTTTACCCTGGGATCCCTCCCTTGCTCACAGATATTCCTGCCATGATGCTATTCACGCCCATGGCGACCTTCACCCGCATGACACCTGGGTTTATATTCTTGCTCCCTTCTTTCTTTACCAGTTACCCAGAATCCAGGCCTTTCTAATAGCAACAGAAAATAGACGACGGCCCTTTCCTCAGCCCCATCCATCTTCATTGTCTTCCATGAACATACATGACTAGAGGTCACCAAAACATACCTGTCCCTCAGCCCTTCCCAGCCAAGGTCTGCTAACTCTTCAGAGTTCTTCATATCTATCTTTTAATTGATCTTACAGGGGTTCCCCCTGGATTTATCAAACTGGCCCACACTTATTGAACATAACAGCTGAGTGTGTCTCTTCTAGAAGCTCAACAATGTGTCTGTGGAATGGGCCAGCCCTGGCACCACCATGTAGGTGTGTCATATATCCTAGAAAGGCCCTGTCCAGTGGCATTTAATGTGCCCTTGGGCAAGAGGACGCTCAACAATCCACACACTGCAGGTTGAGCTTCAGACAGAAGTATTTCTGATTGGTTTTTGTTGTTGTTGCTTCTAAGATTTTGGAATATTTATCTTGACAGTAATTTTCTACCACAATTTCTGGCATGATTCATGGTGTGAGGTCAGATGTGATGTTTTCTAGTTGAGGTATCATGTGATTCTCAAAACATTCTTGATCTAGGAAGGTTTGGAATCCAGTTGTCCACATTAACCAGATGCCCAGCCTGTGTTCAGATCACCAAGCTAAGACACACAACCCCCCAGAACTCAGCGTCAGAGACACACCAGAGGATTTTAGATTTATTCTTCCACTTGTTCCTGAAAAAAAAATGTGAGAGGCAGGTATAAAACAATTTCTTTTCTTAAAGATGTGTGTGGTGTGTGTGGGGGGGGGGAGGTGGGTGGGTGGGTGTGGGTGTGGGTGTGGGTGTGTGTATTCAGAGGAGAACTTTTGAGAGTCAGTTCTCTCCTTCTACTATGTGGGTCCCAGGAATTGAACTCAGGTTGTCAGCCTTGGTGGCAAGCACCTTACCCCCTGAACCATCTTGCCTGCCTCAAGATGTTGAATCTCTACCCGTGTGGTCATCTTCAAAGGTATGTTCAGGTGTAATCTTATGTCACCCTCCTTTCCTTCAGTATGCCTCTTGGTCCCTTTCTAGGAGCCTCGCTGCACCCAGGCCTCCTGTTCATCTTCACCCTGTCCACAGTGCCCTTGGAAGCCCTGTGTGTAGGAAGCTGCAGGACATTGCTGACACCCATGTGCCAGCTCCCCTGCCTATCATGGACAGCCCCAGAGGTTGCAGAAGTGAGCATACCTCTCAGAACCCCCACCCCCAGAGGTAGGCCCCACAAGGACTCTATTAATCTCTGCCATCTTCTGAAGCTGACGCCTCAAGCTGGCCAGAGGGGGAGGTAACACTGCCCATAGCTCACTGGAGCCCTTAATGATCACGTCAAGTGGCCGGCCATTTATTACTCTCCTTAGTGGCCAAAAAGTAAATAAATAAGAGCTGGAAATCTTCAGTACTTGGGGGACAGTAGTTTGATGCTTTTTCCGTGCCTGCTCCAAGGGCTCAAACACTGAAGGCGGTGTGAGTCCTGAGCCCCGGCGGGGAAGCGCAGAGGCTATGCTGAGCAGAGCTCATAGCTGCAGGTGGGTAGGGCTGTGGACCTGTCCCTGCCCAAGGCTGGAAGGCCACCCCCTGCATGTGCATTTACAGATCCACAGGGTCCGTTTGAATGGCCTTGAACTCTTCTATGGAGACAAGTGTCCAGGAGGGGTATGTGGACCCAGTGCAGGAGAGGAGATAGGGGCCTAGGTTGGAAGTGGCAATGCCAGCATGTGTCACCCTTCTAGACTCACTTTGCTTATCCACAAAATGGGCAAGACCAGAGACAGTCTTGGGGATGAGGGACCCTATGAATATCACTGCCTTGAAATTCTGAATTTGATCCTTGAACTTATATGTTTCAAGAGCCAAGGGGACACAGCAGATATGTCCAAGACAAAGGGGGACAAAGAAAGATTCTCTCTCCCGCTCTCTCTCTCTCTCTCTCTCTCTCTCTCTCCCTCTTTCTCTTTCTCTCCCCCCCCTCTCTCTCTCTCACACACACCTCCGGAGCACTGGAGTCATGGGCATATGTCATCACATATCACATCGTTTTCCAGCCACTGTTTTGCCCTTTCCACTGAGCCCATCGTGTGCAACACTCCAGAGACCTCAGGCCTTAGGCTTCTGGCACCACATAGCCTTTCCTCTCAGCGTTCTTCTGGCCCCCAGCAGACTGCGGCCATAGCCATGGTTACCCCCCCCCCCGTTCCAGCCCTGTCCCCCAGGCACACAGGTCCCCTTCTCCCACCTAGCTCCAGCTCCTGGCAGGACCTCACCACAACCCCGGTGTACCTGCCTCCCCAACATCTCTCTTGTCACAGAAGTAAGGGATGGCTCCCCAAGGTTCCCCTAGAGCCCTACAACCCAACCTTTGGCCCTACATAATCCCTAACTACCACTGGCAGATGGTTCCCCGGTGCTGCACGGCATCACAGGCATATACATGCTCAGCCATGCTCTTTGGTGAGCACTGCATTCCATTCCATTCTCACCAGGACCCTAGGATATAGGCACTAGGAAAATCTGCGTCCTATATGTAGGAAACAGGCCCAGAGCAGTTCATTCACTTGCTCAAGGTCACACAGCACGGGGCAGAACCAAGATAAGACCCCCAACAAACTGGCCACAGTAGTAGGCTTAGACCATAACCAAGCCTTCCCCTGGGGAATCTCCTCAGAAGGACTTACCTACACTGACACACAATTCCCACCTGCCAAGTCACAGCCTGGGGAAGTAATGGAGTCTCCTGCTAGTGGCTGGCTCTGGATAAGTCATACACACACACACACACACACACACACACACACACACACACACACACACACACACGGAGGAGCAGACCCACTGCTTAGAGGGAGAAAGACCGGGGAGTCATCCATGGCTAAACTCATCCCTGTGGGGAGGAAACAGGGGTCCAGGACCCCAAGCTCAGACCAGGGTGACATCGCTCACAAAGTGCAATGCCCAACAGGACAGGGCAGTTCACATGCCTCCTGCCCTCCAAGACCTCCTCACCCCAGGACCACAGCCCTCTGCCCACACCCTTCCTTCCTAGGCAGGAACTGCCAGGAGGGGCTGGGCTGGTCCCAGCTCACCCCAGCTGTGACCTTGAATTGAACAAAGTCTTTGTGTGGCCAGAAGCAGACACCATTGTCCCAGTGACCCTGGTGGCCCATGTTGGAAGCTGCCCACCCAAACAGTGAGGTGGTGCTCACGTCAAATCCACACTACCTGGGAAACTGAGGCACAGAGCAGACCAGAACCAGCTAATGATCACACAGACCTTCGTGGCAGTCGCCTGGTCCAAAGCTGCTCTGCTACCCTCCAGTGTCTAGCACATGTGGGCATCCAATGCTCTCCCTGGGTGCACTCTCTCAGAGGGCAACATGCTCCTCTAAGCCAAAGGCCTGCCCAGGACTCCAACCACCTGTACAAGAAAATAAACAAGTGCCTGCCACCTGCCCTCACCCTCAGGCACACATGAGACATCACAGCTGGATCATCCCTCCCATGGCCAAGCTGTGTGACTCTGACCAACCAGTCACCTTGCCTCTGAGGACTGCCTTGCCCTCACTCATTCTTATGGCTCACACAGGGGACCACACAGCTATTCTGGCTGAACCCACACCCATCCATAGAGCTGACAGATAACGAGGAAACTGAGGCTCAAAGAACGGGAAGCTGTGCACCCCCAAGTCAGGAAGCACGTTCAGGGCTCAGGAGAGGATGTGGGTGTCCATGGGGCATAGGTGCTTCCTGCCCAGAGCCAGAGGTGGGGGCAGGGCCAGCCTGAGGGGAGGGGTAACTCTTTCCTGCCCAGAGCCTCCCCTTCCACTCTCTCCCTCCTCCTCCCAAGACTGCCAGACAAAGAGTCCTTTATCAAGATTGTGGCTGCGTTCTTTGGTGACACATAGGGACAAAGGAGGGGACCAGGAATGACAGGAAAGCCCTGCTGTCCCACAGCAGTCTGCAGTCTTCCCACGCCCCACCCGCCTCACAGGCCTCCCTGGAGCCTTCCAGTTTCCCTCCCCCCAGGGCTCCGGAGGGTCTCCCAGGGCTGAGCAGTCTCCCACAACCAAAGCATGATCAGACTATCTGTTTACCTCCCAGGTCCAAAAGCCTCAGTCTTTCTGTCTGCATTTGATGGGTGTTTGAAAGGTCTCCATGCCAAGCACACTGAGAGGGGAGCAGGCAGGGCAGCTAATACTGTTAAGCTTCATTTTCAGGCCTGCCTGCACGTCTCCAATTCCCAGAGTTTGCCCCACACTATTTCACAACCAGGGCCCTTGCTCTCTTTAACATCTCCCTATCTCGCTCCGACAGGTATCTGTTCTCCTCCAGGCAGCCCATCTTGACTGCAGTGTAGCTGCCGTGCTGGGTGACTTGTTGACCATATGTGGACACTTCTGCCCTATGTACCTGCCCTATGTCTCTTAACTGTCCCTATCCACTAACACAGCCACCCACTATCAGAGCCCCTTAATGGTGAATCCAGGTGTTCCTTCTCCTCAGACCTGGGACAATGCCTGGACAAACTCAGACTATGCTTTTGAGATGGGTGGGTGGATGGATGGAAGGATAGATGGCTAGATAGTAGATGGATGGATGGGTGGATAATTAAACGATGGATTAATGGATGAGTGGATGTATAGACAGATGGATTTATAAGTGGATGAATTTATGGATGATGGATTAATGGATGGATGGATGAGTGGATGGCCAGACATATGGGTAAAGGATGGATAGATGATTAGATGGATGGATGAGTAAGTGGATAAATGGATGGATAAGTGGATAGATGGATTATGGAGTTGGTGGCTGGATGGTAGGTGAGTGGATGGATAAACAGATGAGTAAATGGAGAGATAGTTTGGTTGAGGGAAGGTAGGTGAATGGATGAATGGTTAGATAAATGGATGGGGGTAGATGGATAATGGACTGATGAAGGATGGATGAACAGATGACTAGGTAGGTGAATGAATTGGATAGGTATATGAACAGATGGGTGTATAGACAGATGGACGAATGACAGAGGGATGCTCAATTGATGGATAAATGGATGAGTGGATAGATGAATGGGATGGCAAACAAATGTGTGGGACTGTTTCCAGATGTGCTAGGCAGAGGAAAGGAAGGGCAAGAGGGAAGAAGGTGGTTCTGGGAAGTGAGGGAGACATCTTCCCAGGCCATGGGTTGGCAAGAGGAGGACACAAAGTCATGGCTGTACCACTAACCCCAACCATTCACATTTGTGCTCCCTCAGAGACTGGACTATGGGAACAGCGTAAACCTTCAGAGTTTCCACAATGATATAAAGAAAATACTGGGGTTCCAACACTCCCTTGGCAGCTCACATCTGTTGTTCTAGTTCCAGAGTATCTGACAAAATTTTCTGGCCTCTAAGGGCAAGAGGCACAGATGTGGTGCACAGACATACATGTAGGTGAAATACCCACACACATAAGATTAGAAGGAGGAGGAGGAGGAGGAGTATCCCACAATCTCTCTTAAGACTCCCTGGTCTAGCTCTCTCAGCAAAAAACAAACAAACAAAAAACAAAAACAAAAAAAAAACCCACTATTTCCATCAGATTCTCAACAAAATCTGTAGTCTGACACTCAGAAGTTTCACACACACACCCCAAAAAACCCGTTATCTCATCTATCAGGTGTGTGGAAAGCATACAGAAAAAAGAGACCAAGTTCAGTTCCCACAGGAGTTCATAACTTGAACACAGCTTGAAAAACCAGTGTGCAGTTGATTCCAGACCAGAGGTGAGACAGCTGCTCAGAGTCACAAAGCAGGGCCCAGACAAGAAAGATCTGGGATCCAGAGTTCTAGACTCCTGGACCAGAGCTCTCTTCTAGGGATTCAAATAGGGCAGAAGCCTGTGACAATGACTCAGATGAGGAGGGGAGAGGAAGGACAAATGCCTCTTCGTCCTGGGAGTGGGGAAGCACTTGGCTACCCTCAAAGCACTTGGCTTTGTCCACTCCATACTCCTGAGTAGATAAGGAAGCTGGAACAAGGTTGGCCAAGACTGGAGTTGAGCCAGGTCTGTTCAACTCCAGAGCCTGCCATGGAGCTAGCTAGAGCCAGGGCACTGGGAGTGGCAACAGCTGGCTTGTAATTCAGAAAGAAGAGACAGGTGGGGGTGGGGCAGCAACCTCCCTGTGTGGAAATCTTATCCACTGACCAAGCCAGGACTACCTCAGCAGGAGAGCCCAGCACGCCTTCCTGAGTTCATGCTGATCTATGTCTACACCTGAGCACCCAGGCAGGCCCTTGGCCAGCCCCACCTCAGGGCGTCTTTGTTGCTTTAGCTGGGATGGCTAGCTCCAGGGAGGCCAATAGCAACCTTCCAAGCTGGACAGAAAAGGCTGCCTCTCAAAACAAACAAACGACTTCCGGGGCAGAGGGCAGGAAGGAGGTTCCAGGCGGGCCTTTGGGCTGCATGCGGCCCATTCAGCCAGCCTTGCCTGACTGTGAAGAACGCAGAGAATCAATCACAAGTCCTGTGTGTTTGCAGAAGGGTGCGTGTGGCTGGGAGGTGCCTGGGGACACGTGTCTACTGCTTGGGCTCCCAGACCCGCTGGACCCTGAAGACTTTGATACTGAAACAGACTTCCAGGCCTAAACCTGGGGGGGTGACATCTGTGGCCATGTTCTCCAAGGCTGGATTCAGAACCCTTACTTCCTTTGTCAGTCTTCTAGATAATTATAGGGAGCAGGCTGACTAGCAGTCCTGTGGGTAGTGACAGAAAGGCAAGAATTAAGGTGAGATCCTTATAGCTAGGCACTCATGCTTCTGGAACATTCTGCCCAGCTAAGTAAGGCCCAGTGTGCTCATCCTCCATGCCATGTACCTGCAGATCCATGATACCTAGGGCGTAGTGAGCACTCTGTAAATTTGAGGGAACATCTTTGTGCTGTCCCCGTCACCCAGGCCTGCCTGTGGTTCACACTCCATCTGCTCACTAAGCCTATTCCAATGCCCACCCCCTAGCTTCTCCACTTGCTCACCTCTCCTCTCTGGAAGCCAAGTTGCTGGAGAAGTTGTCCCCAGCCTGTCCCCACTCAGAAGTAGCAAACCTGCTGCCTGCTCCTCCCCGGGCCACCCCCTACTCTAGGATTCAGCCTCTTCCTCTCCTGGTGCCGCTGCGATGCTCCTGCTTCAGCCTGGTGCCGCTGAGATAGAGGTGTGTGGATCACATCTTCTACAGTGCTGGCCTGTGCTGTTGAGCTGACTCCCTGGTACTATCTGTGTTCAGTGCCTGCCAAAAAAGAGCCAGAACTCTGCCCCACCACCACCACTACCACACCATGGCACAGATGGGATGACCAGCCAGAGGAGAAGACAATGGCTTGAGGTCACTCAGAGAGCCTGTGGTAGGCAACCTTTGATACCCTCTCTACAGGGTGTTTTGATCTCATAAAGTAACACAGAATGTCCATTTTGACCAAGTCACCCTCCCAATTTAGTATAAAGGCACTGGGCCAGCAAGACGCTGCAGGTCAAGACTCCTGCCTCCAACACTGATGACCGGCATTCTGTCACACAGTGGAAGGGGATAACCAATTCTAACAGGTTCTCCTCTGGCTTCGCATGTGCACCGAGTTACAGTGTGCATATACACACATGAAAACCCATATGCACACACAAAATAAATCAAAATGTAATAAAGTTTTTAAAGAAACAGAAGACACTGGGACTCGGGAAAAGATACGGGTTGTTTGAAGATGGCTGGAAGGTGGTGGGGCTCACAGCAAACACCCACCAGCGATCACAAGTTCAGACCTCAACACACCGGCGTCCCACTGTTCTTGAACCTGCATTCATTGAGCTCATCTGGTCAGTGTCAACCTAACCTCCCGAACGGATCAGTCACTTTCTCCAAGGGGGAGGGCTTTCCTAGCAGAGCCCCCTGGCCCCTCGGGAGCCTGCAGTCCTCATGCTGTTTCTTCGGAGTCCCACCGGCCCCTGGGGGTGTTGTACCGCATAACACTCATTTCTCTTGCTGGCAAAACACCCTGACAAAAGCAGCTTAGGGGAGGACAGGTTGATTTTAATTTGCACTACCAGGTTACAGCCCATCGCTGTGGGGAAGTAGGGGCAGTGAGCGTTTGAGGCAGCAGCTGGTCACACTACATTTATGATGAAGATGCACAGTGTGTATGCTTGGCTCACTCCCTCCACTCTACAGCTCAGGGTCCTCTGCCTAGGGAATGATGCCTCCCACATCCAGTTGGGTCTTCCCATGTCCATTAACCCCATGAAAGAAATCCCTTCAAAGCTTGTGCACAGATCAGTCTAATCCTTACTGAGCTACCCCTCCCATGAACTTAACACTGTGTGTAAGCTTGACAACCAAATCTAACCATTGCATCGTGCAACCTCTACCATGCGGGTGATTCTTTCACAACATACAGAACGTTTCCTTATACATCTGTTCTCTGTGTGAGGATCCAACCCAGGACTGTCCAGCAATACAAAAAGAAAAGAGACCAGGTATGTTTAAGACTTTTTTCTGGGATGGGGAGTTGGCTCAGTGGGTTAAATGCTTGCCTTGCAAGTCCAATGGACTAAGTTTGGATCCCAGAACCGCATGAAAGCCAGATGCAGACAAGAAGCAACTGTCACCCTGCTAGGAGGTGAGAAGCTAAGAAAGAGAATTCCAGAACCTCAGGTACCAGCCCAAGAGAGGACATATGTGCTGCAGGTGGCAGTGCTGGAGGAGTGGGGTTACCCAAGTCCACCAAAGTTCAGGTGATGGTACCCCAAGCTCCAGATTCTGGATATGGAGCTGACCTCTCCTTCCATTCCTCTTTTCTGGAGCAGGAGTGGGCACTGCTTGCCACTGCTTGTTGGAAAACTAAAGAGAGGCTCCATCGCTGGGGCTGTGAGGAAGCCACTGTGAGCCTGCTTTGGAGTCTTCCACTCACCTTTAAGCAAGCCCTCACTCCTGCTCTGTAAAGAAGCCCAATAACTCAGTTGGTTGCTCAGGATGAATGTTGATGGACTTGTACTTTGGCTTGTCATGGGGACCCTGTTATGTCTTCCCAGGAAAAGAATTCTCCAAACACAATGACTCACATTTCTTAGAGTCTCTCAGAACAAACTTTGGACTGAGGGCTTTTTGACATATTAGAATTGTTAAGACTTGGGGGACTCTCGAGTGAACCTAGAATGGTTTTCACTAAAAGATGCCCACTAGTCTTTGAAGACCAGGGATGAAATTCTATGATTTAAAAGGGATGTTTAGGTGTCAAGTTGACAAGGGGTGAACTTGTGAGGGTTCATCTTCATCATCAACATGACAGGCTTTAGAACCATATGGAAATGGATCTCTGTGTCTGTGAGATTTAGAGTGGATCAACTGAGGTGGGAAAACCCAGCCTGAATGTCGGTGTCACATCCCGTGGACTGGGTCCCAGTCTGAATGAAAAAGAGAAAGCAGCTGAGACTAGCACTCATTTCCCCATGCTTCCTTAATGGCTGCGGTGGGACATCCATCTCACACTCCTGCCTTGCCTCCTCACCATGGGGGACAGACCTTCAGCTGTGTCCAGAATAACCCTTCCCTTCCTTCTGTTGTCCTCATTGGCCGTTCTGTCACAGCCACAGGAGTCACCTACATGGCGAGCAGATTTCTCAGGAAGCAGAGAGAAGTGTGTGAGGCCTCTTGAGGCTTTGTTACCTCTACCACTTTCCACTGGCCACAGAGAGGCACTTGACCAGCACAGACTGCAGAGAGAAGACATAGACTCAGCTTCTTAATGGGTCAGTATTCAGGAATGCAGCCATTTTTGCACTGAGTGGTTTCCAGCTTTCAGCTAAGACAACTAATTATTCTGTAACCATCACACCACCTGTCTTTCAATGACCTTAAGACACATTTCAGACAAGAGTGTTGTTCGTTCCTAAAAGTGTAGTTTCTGAGTTAGAAGTAATGCCTTTGTTCTAGTCCTGGTTACTATAATTAAATACCTGAGGCTAGATAACATTATAGAGAAACAAGAGCCTCTCAGTTCCAGAGGTTCAAGGGCACAATACTGGCATCCACTCAGCTCCAATGAAGGCCTCACAGAATATGAAATTGTAACAGCATGAATGCATTCAGTGGGAAAAGAGGAGTGGATGGATGAGTGGATGGATGGATGGATATATGGATGGATGGATGAATGGATGGATGGATGGATGGATATATGTATGTATGTGTGTATGGATGGATGGATATATGTATGTATGGAGGTATGGATGGATAGATGAATGTAAGGATGGATATATGGATGTATGTATGGGTGGATGGGTGCATGGATGGATGGATAAGTGGATAGATGGATAGATAGATGTGTGAGTGGGTAGATGGGTAGATGAGTGGGTGGGTGGGTGGGTGGATGGATGAACAGATGTGAATGGAGATATGACTGAGTGGGTGGATGGGTGGATGGATGAGTAGATGAATTGGGGCAATAACAAGCAATATGTGGGGTCTACACCAAAGGAAGCCCATCACAAGAAGATGTTAGTCTAGGGCACTCTCACTGGGCCTCTCCTCTTAAAGAGCATGCCATCTCAACACTGATGGTCAAAGCTTTAGTCCCTGTTGAACCTTTGAGCATAAGCCAAACCATGCTGTCTTCATTCATGCCACTCCCACAAAGGCTGCTTATTGCAATGAGCCAATACAATTGTAAGATTAGCTCTTTTCAGGAGCTACCTAAGGGCCATGTGCACATTCTCAGTTCCTCCCACTTCTAGGATCTACCCCTCTACTGTCTATGCTTCCCCAGAACTGATGTTCACTCAGACGGTCAGACTGTGACTGTGGAAGCTTGTCTTTGCAGGTGTAGCCACGTTCAGATGAGGCAGGAGTAGGAGGCATCATTTCTGATGAAGGAGGTAACGCATACTTGTGAGCCCAGCACTCGAGAAGACAAAGCACAGGGGCCGCATCCCCAAGGACACCGTCATCTCAGGCTGCTGTGGTCCTATAGCCCCTCTCACAGCAACCCTCCCTCCTGCCATCACCAGCTCCACCCTCCAGTCCAGATGGGGGCAGAGGGCAAGTTCCCTGTTATCCCTGTACTTGACCTCTTATACTGTCTTGTCCCCAGGGCCACGTGGTGCGTGTGTCCTGGAGAAGATTTATCTCACAGCAGTGTGCAGTGCCGGCTGGTTTCCAGTGATTTAGTCTCAGAGCCCAACTGACAAAGGAGCACCAGCCGAGGAGCCTCTGTCGTATATCAAAAAGCAAATTGTGAAGACATCCCTGTAAACGCAGCAGGGGGGAGAACCTACCATCACCATAAACTGAGCAATGTGGCAGCGTCAGGCATTGCCATCTGCCATGCCCCCCTTCCAGATGCCTGCAGCGGCTGGCTAGAAGACTCCATTCTTCTGAAGCTCTGGACACAATCCTTCACCCCATCTTCTTGAGAGCAACAGGGCCTGGAGAAGAGCACAGACCCTCATTTCTTGCCTTTTCCAGGGTCTTGAGGTAAATCTGAATTATTATAGAGCAGAGACATAGTCACATCCCGGCCATACCCCACTAAGCATAGGAACCAGGATGTATTTCCAAATGAGTGCCAGCCACCCTGTGTGTCAAAGGAGAGTGCCCTTTAACTCGCCTATGCTTCAGAGAAACTGAAGCAGAAAAGCCATTCAATCCATAGCATGTCTCATGTTCACTCCCCCATCCCTGAATGGTGTTTGATGGGAACCCAACTCTCAGTGGCTTAAGAAACTGATGAGTTTCACACACGGGGAAATTTACTGAAGGTACAACTTCCGGCATGGCTGGATCCAGGGTCTCTTCAGAAGCTACCTGTATCTTTCAAGTCAGTTTCCCCCTCAATTGCCTTGGTACTTGGGGAGGCAAGGGGATTCCTGTAGCTGATGTTCTGTTGTTAGCCAATCCAGGAAAAGAGACACAGTACATTCAGCGTGCCCTAGGCTTACAAGTAAAAGTATCAACTAGCAGAGATGTGCTGTGCTGCCTAATTAGCTAGTGAGTTCCCTGTCCCTAGAGGCAAACAACCAGCCTAGCAGGGACATGAGCGGATCCAAGTATCCAGAAGGCACCCCTTACTAGAATGTGGTCTTTTGGACACCACAGTACATAGTTGTGGACGAGTTTGTCTTCGATGCATGCACCATTGTTGACAGAAGTTTCTGTCCTGCCCAGTCCTGCAGCCATTCAGTCCCAAAGAAACACACAGAGGTCTGCATTAATTATAAACTGGTTGGCCTATTAGCTCAGGCTTTCTTATTAACTAACTCTTACATCTTACAGTAACCTATAATTCTTGTCTGTGTTAGTCACATGGCTTGGTACCTTTTATCAATGAGACATTCTCATCTTTTATTCTCTGCATCTGTGTGACGACTGCAGACTGAGCCTTTCCTCTTCCCAGAATTCTTCTGTTCTGGTCACTTCGCCTATACTTCCTGTGTGGCTACTGACCAATCAGCATTTTCTTAAACCAATAAAAGTGACAAATCTTTACAGGATACAAGACCATTGTCCTGCAGCACACCCTAACAACTCAACATTAATCCTGGCAGGTGTTTTAGTCCATTTTCTGTTGCTATTACCAAATACCTGAGACTGGTAGGTTTATTCCGACTCTGGGAAATTCCAGAGCCAGATGCCATTAGATTCTCAGCTTTTGGCAAGAACCCAGTGTGGCTTCAACCCAAAGTTGGAGGCTCAGCAAAGTTGGACATTTCAAAAGTGAGGAAAGGGCTGAATTCGCATGATAGCAACCCCTCAAAAGAAAAGCATCAACTCAGTTCTGAGTTCCACCCCCATGACCCAAATGCCTCCCACTGGGCTCCGGTCCCCACATTCTTGTGTTGTGAGCGTCCCATGCACTGAGCTCACAGCCACCATCATCCCAGTTTCTTTCCTTGCTCTCTGCAGTCTTCTGGATCCCAGCTCCAGCTCCCTGGTCCCCTCTGACTGAACCTCAGTGCCTTTGTTTGGGCTGCAAGTGGACTTTCCACCACTCCTGGCATGTCCAGTTTCCTTCCTACTCTCAGTTTCAGGAGATACGTCATGGTCTCTTCTTGGGCCAGCCTCCCCTAACTTCTCTCTCCATCTCCAACCCATGATCTTACTTTCTTTGCTGTTTCTATACTTAGGAATATGTACAAGAATGCTATTTACTGTGTCTCTCTACCTAGCATTCCAAGGACAAGCTTCACGCAGTGTGTCCTGGCTTGGCTCAATAAATAGCCAGTGCTCAATAAATACCTGTCCAGTGTATCTCCTCACTTAGGATGACAGCAAGCGCTGAGTGAGGAGTTCACAACGGTGTCAGCAGCAGCATTTTTCCTTGCTCTTAGAAAAGTTGCTTTCAGCCAGCAGGTCTCAATGCCTCCTATGAGTGGCTTTTCTCCTCTCCAAGGTCTCAGAGTCACCTGCTTTCTGATAGCAGAGGGAGAGAATGGGAGACATGAGTGCTGGTTTATGGCCAAACCCAATGTGATAAAGCCATGTGAGCACAGCCAAGGACAAAGGAGGCTGGGGAATGTGGTGCAAGAGGGGAAAGAAATGAGTTTAGTAGCAGCCAGCCTCTGCCTCGACAGTGGGGGGTGGAGAAATGAATGGGCCTATTGGGAATAGGTGGATGAGTAGGTGAGTGGATGGACAAGTGGGTAAGTGGATAGGTGAATGGATAGATTGATGGATGGTAGGTAAATGGGGAATAGGTGAGTGTGTGGGTGGATGGATGGGAGGGTGGCGATAGGTAGGTAGAAGGTAGATGGGTGAGTGGATATATTGGTGGATAGATGTATGGATGCGTATATAGATGGGTGGGTGATTGCTTGGTCAGTGGGTGGGTAGTAGGTGATGGGTAAAGTGGTGGGTGGATAGGTGGGTAGGTGGGTGGCAGATGGGTGGACAGTGGGTGATGGTGGGAGGTCTGTGGGTGGGGGGTAGAAGGATAGATGCAGTGCTTTCAAGTGACTTTTAGTTTATGGTCGTACAAAACTCCAAGTCTACTGTCACAAGAACTATCATATCAGCTGTTGCCTGTCCTGTTCCGTCCCTACTGCTGGGAGCGTAGAGACAAAGGTATCTGAGTTTCCAGTGCGCAAGGCTCCTCCCAACACACTGCAGTGGAGATCATGGAATCCCTCGGCAAGGAATAACCTTAACCTAACTCCGCCTGGGTCCCAGCAGGCCTGGCATGAGCAGACATCCATTTTATACCTCTCTGGAGCTTCAGGGGCATCCGTGGGCCCATGACAGTGCCAAGTGGTTGTTAGAATACAGCCTCATCCTCATGGTGACTCCATGTGTTGTTTCGCTCATCAAATCAAACACCAGGTTCTGAGAATACAGCGACACGTGAAGGGGCCTCGGGTAGCAGATGATAGGGTAGTTTACATCATTGTGGCTCTGGATGAATGTCCATTCTAAGGGGACAAAGACATTCGCTAGCCTCAGCAGCAAAAGAAGAGCATTGCCTGGGAAGGATGCTGGAGCTTGCAGGGTGATCAGAGCAGGGAAGGCTTAGAAGGACAACCCATGCCTCTGGATTCTGAGGTTCTGTACCCATGGCTGCCACCTCCCCATGGTTGGTTCCACCCCCCGCCCCCATGGATGCACAGAAACAGCCAGAATTCAGGGTAGAGTGGCATCTACAAGCACCCTTGGCCGTCTCCACCCATAGCTGCAGCCTCTGGGCTGGGACAGCACCCCTAGGGAGCTACAGCAGCTTCAGAGTGGGCACACTTACACTTCAGGAGTCTGAGTCCCAAGCTCAGACCCATAAGGATACAGAGGAAGTGGTACACAGTGGGCTCCCCATCTATGGCCCCAAGAGTTGCAAGTCTTCCTTTCAGCGTTTTCTGTGAAGACAGTTGAAGACCAGGCTGCCCTTCACTCTGTGAAGGAAAGCAGTTGAAGATGTGGATGCCGGGACATGGCTGGGTCTTGGGACTCTGGTGTTTCGAGGCAGAAAGGAAGGCAGGCCCACCTCAGACCTTCTACCTCAAGCAGCACTCAGTGGCATTCCAGTCAAAACCCAGCCAGGTAGCTGTTCTCAATGAAGGAAAAGGAACACACAACATCCTAGAAAACTTAACCATGCGCAACTGCAATATGCTCAGAGGTTTGCTTGTCTCATCACTCTATCCAGAGATAGAGAGTGCACTCACCCCCACCCCATCTCTCCAGAATGTGAGCCTCATGCTCAGTTTTAAGCCATTTGAGTTTGGAACACAATCACAGATCTGTCATGCATGCAATAGGGGCAGGACTCCCCTCAGCAACCACAGCCTCAGAGCTCTGGAGTTTCCCAAAGCTTGGGGTCCCCAGAGGCCAGCAATGAGTCCTGGGAAACAGTGTCAGGACACCAGCCCCAGGAAAGTCTCCTGAGGTGAAGGCATGGCCAGTGGCATAAGTCCCCTGGACCAAGAGTCACCTCAGAACTAAGGCAGTAGAACACCTCTCTCACCCTTACCCACTGCAGGAGCAGGTAACAGCGGCTGTTACTCCCAGATCAGGATGGGTGGGGGTGGGGGATCAGATGGAGTATGGCAGAGGGACCCTGCACATCCTCCTCAGGAGGCCAAGGGCACCCAGGACGTGAAAATTAAAAGGGAGGGGGGAGGCCCAGCATATTAACCTCCTTAATCTTTCATTTCTGACATGGATTGTGGGCTTTCATTTCAAAGAATTTCCAGCTAATGTCTGGAGGGCAGAAAAATCTATTTCCCAATACACTGCTGCAGCTTTTGCCCCAAACGACCGCCCTTCCTGCTACAATCAGCTGCTCATTGATTTCTCTCTCTCTCTCTCTCTCTCTCTCTCTCTCTCTCTCTCTCTTTCTCTCTCTGCTAACATATTATCCCAAAATATATCAATACAAACAACATCTTTGAAGGAAATGTCACCATCCTAGCCTGCATCTTTGTTAACCCTGAAGCTGCTGGCTAGAGATAGACAGAAAGGAGGGTATGCTTTACTAGAGAACCCACCTCAGAGATTCATCTCTGTCCCTTCCCCCAAATGACAGGCTCTCAATATGGCTGATGCTGGAATCTTTAGGCTCCATATGCTAAAACACCTTAGGGTAAGAGCTCGTGAAGTCATTTAAATGTGAATTAACTAACTTGAGACAAAATGAAAAATTCTATTCCTCAATCACAAAAGCCACACTTTAGTACTCAATGGCTGTGCATGACTTGCAGTGAGTCAGCAAAGCCTGGAAGCATTCTTCAGTCACAGAATGTTCTGGTGGACGGAGTTCCATTAGAATGGAGGTCAACAGAGGTATTCACTAAAGACGCTGAACCCCTACCCATGCACAAAAGTGATGTTTTTGGCTTTGGAGACCATTCTCTGTCAAACTACCCATCTGCCATCATAGAACGAAGCAATCATTACATTATATACAAATGGACCTAGTCCTGTTTTAATAAAGCTTTACTGACAATAGCAGACAATGGGTCAGATTTGGTTCCCCAGCTTTGGAAATCCCCCAAAAGGACTGTTAGGTATAATCTTAAGAGGAGCCTCTCCACCGATGCAAATAATTCCAATTGGACCAGATTAGACCAAGTCAAAGATGCCCACGTTTAATGAACACAGCACTCCCGGGTGGCCAGGAGAGCATGGTGAGGAGAAGGGAGAGACAGAAGGAGGGGGGACACGCAAAACCTGAGACCACATGTTCCTTTTTCCTGCACGAGCTTAAGTAGCTTGTGGGAGTGGTCCTGACCCTCCCTGGGGAGGGGTCAGCACTTGGTGGGCTTCCGGAGGTACCATCGAGTAGGCGTAGTTCTCCTGGTTTTAAGTCAGAGGTTGGGATTATGTATGCGTTGAAACATAGATCTTCATAGTCTGTATATGACTCCCAAGGCAACTCCCAGAGGGAAAGGCTGGGGTTATGCTTTGAACCAAATATCCCAGGGGAGGGGGCTTAAGATGGTTGCCAAGGACTGGCAAGGACCTTAGCAGGTTCCAACTGGTTAGAGTGCTTAGCCTGTCTTGAAGGAGTTGTCTGGGCTGGAAGCTCTTCTTGTTTTGTTTTGTTTTGAGACAGGGCCTCACTATTTAGTTCAGGCTATCCTGGAGCTCTTACAGACCAGGCTGGCCTCAAACACAGAGATCCACCTGGCTCTACCTGCTGAATGCTGAGATTAAAGGTGTGTGCCACCACTGCCCGGATGAGGTAGGGTGTATTTTGTTAACATTGTGTGTTTTACAATATTTAAATGGTCTATCCCTCAAAAGAAGAATCTTTAGAATGTGAAACCAGCACAGGAAGAGGCTTCAGAAGGCCAGGATCCCGTGTGGTACATCTGAATATCTTTGTCCTGTGCGAACACAGGACACAGCCTGGGTTTGGAGCCTGGCCTGGGGAAAGGGGACAAGGAAGGCTGCCCTGGGGCTCTCCCACTCAGTTTGCTTCTCCTAGTCTTGCCTTATTTGGAATTCCTGGAGCTGAAAGTGTAACAGCAGCAACAGAGAGGTCAGATGTGTCGGTAACCCCAGCACCAGGGGGACCATGACAGGAGAAGCCTTGGGAAAGACTAGCTCAAAAAATAAGATGTGCCGGACTGCTCCTAAGGAAAATAACCAAGGTTGGCCTTGGCCTCCACATTGGTGCATGTGCACACACACAGTCACACACAGCTACACAGAGAGAGAGAGAGAGAGAGAGAGAGAGAGACAGACAGACAGACAGACAGACAGACAGACACACACACACACACAGACACACACAGACACACACAGAGAGAGAGAGAGAGAGAGAGAGAGAGAGAGAGAGAGAGAGAGACAGACAGACAGATACACACACAGAGAGAGAGAGACAGACAGACAGACAGACAGACAGACACACACACACACACACACACACACACACACACACACACCGTGAGAATCTATGAGAAAACTAGACAAGAGATGAGAGGGAGAGCAGAGCACCTGGCAGGAACGACTGCTGGGTGAGGGGCAACAGGACCAGGCATGGAGGTCTCTGCACGCCATGGGGTCTCTAACCTGCTGAGACCCCTTGATGGAGCTTCTGGAGCAGGAGTTGGCAAACAGAAGCCCAGTGGCTGAATCCAGCACCCAGAGCTCACCAATAGAGTCCTGCCCGAGCCCAGCTGGGCCCACTAGGTGCACACACTCCTGGGAATGCGGGAGAAGAGGAGTTGTTTCACTCTTCCTTGTCACGGTCGTAGCCTCTGCCTCCTCTCTCTCTTCATCTTAGAGTAACAGAAAGGAGAGCTGGAGATACAGGCAGGGCTGGGGCCTGTGGGCCAGGTTCAAAGCTTAACTCTGGCTGTGTGACCCTAGGGAAATGGCTTTGCTTCCGTGTACCTTGGTTTTGAGTTCTGTAGAATGGGGGCAACGATAGGACCCAACTCATGGGTTGCTACAGGAATAAAAGGAGGCATCACCACTTCAAAACACTTTGCTCCCCCGACCTGTTTCCATTTTCACACGTGTGGCATGTGTGCTTGTGTGCATACATGCTTGCCTGTGTAGGATACACAAGCACAACCTGAGATTGCTGTTGGGAATCATCCGAACACTCTCCCACCTTATTCTTTGAGATGGAGTCTCTCAGTCAAACCCAGAGCTTGCTGACATGACTAGTCCTGTTGGGCAGCTCCTTCTGAGGGTTCTGTCTCCATCTGCCATGGCTGGAATTACAGGTAGACTACCGGGCTCACTGGATTAAGGGGCTCTGCAGGGCTGAACTCTGGTCCTCACACTTATGTAGCATGCACTTTACCACTAAGCCTCTCCTCAGCCCTCAAATGTCTTTGAAGCTTGCCTAGCATTTTGCTAAAGATAAAGGGCCTGAGGTCTGCCAGGGCCTCCCTTTCATCCCTTCTGAAAGAGCCGAGGTACATGCCGGGCTTCGGAAAGGCAGCAGCTGGGCTGTACCACAGCAAGTGCCCTCTTTCCCAGCTTAGATCCCAGTGGGTTGTCACCATACATCTGCTCCATCACCAGGGCCTGGTTGCCCATCAGGGAAGTCCCAGAAACTGGACCAAAGCCAGTAGCTTGTCATAACACCCAGGCCACAAGCCAGGAACTAGCTCCCATCCGGCAGCCAACCCAATGTCTGTCGTTCTGGGTCACAGAGAGGTCACACTGTCCTCAGCGTAGCCTGACTCCTTCAGAGCTTGGCTTATCTCCTGATGAAGCTGAATCCCACCCTCTACTGTCCCCCTAGCTGGAAGATAACCGACTCTGCGGCACACAGGTAACCATCAGACGTTGTCCCCCACCTCCTTCCACCTTGACCAGAAGCCATGGTTCTCAATCAGTCTTTCAAGAGCTATTTATAGCACACCTACTGTGTGCCTCACCATGTCCTCAAGGTGGGGCCTACAGAGAGTAAGAGATCTGTGCTTTGCACTCACACATATCACATACCTAGGGATGAGGCACTGATGGCTTCTTCAGAACTCAACCCAAAGGGAAGACCTGGGCGGGTTGAGACATGCAGTCAGGGGAGTCTTCCCGGAGGAGCCTGACAGCCACAGAAGAGCAAGACAGGCATCTCTAGGTGACAAGCATTCTTGGAGGACGGGCATGCACACAGGAAGAAAGGGGGCAAGAAGTAGGAGGAGGAAGGAGAGAAGGGAGGAAGGTGGCCGGCAGCTCTCCGCATGTGACTCTTTCTGCCCCATCTGGTAACACCCAGCTTTGACCTAGAGATGTGAGGCCACCAAGGGTGGCTGATGGCACATATTTACCAAATTCTAGGAGTCCGGGTTTAAATTCAGCCTCATCTTTCTCCTACCTGAGCAACCTCAACAAAGGCTGACCCTTGTGGGCCTCAGTTTCCTCAGCAGAAAAATAGAGCAGTGAAGGACATCTGTCCATTGGATATGGCAGGGGTCAGAGAGTCAACAAAGGGCTTCACTAAGTACCAGGCTTGGTTATCTCAGCCAAACTAGAGAATCTGTTGGCCCTGACAGGCAAGGCCTAATTATAGATGCCTGGAGACTGTTCTGAGCCCCTTGTGACTCAGGATAGGGGCCAAGGAAGCTGAACTGCCCAGTGAAGGAAGGGTCTCCAATGGTCACATGACCTTTGTTCAAAGCCTGCTGTGGGCTTGTAGCTCCACAGGACCCAGACAAGTCATGGACAATAACACAGAGCAGGCCTGGTAAGGAGGCCAAGAGTCAGGCTGGGTGAACACTGAGGAGACATGCAACACTTTGATTTTTCTGTCTAAGTGGAGATGTTGGTGGTACCTTCTTCCCAGGCCTGTGAAACTCCCATATCAGGGTTTGGTACCTGCACATCCCCAGACAGACAGACAGACAGACAGACACACACACACACACACACACACACAGAGACAGAGACACACACACAGACACATAGACACATATACACAGACACACACAAAGACAGACAGACAGACACACACACACAGAGACAGACAGACAGACATACACACAGACAGAGACACACACAGAGACACATAGACACAGACACACACAAAGACAGACAGACAGACACACACACACACACAGACTGACATACACACAGACAGACACACACACACAGACACATAGATACATATACACAGACACACACATGTACATTACACACTGTCCCTTGGTATTCCTTTTCATTTGCTCAGCAGAGCCCTGCCAAGTTGTATGCCTAACTCTGTTAAACTGGACACAGAGATGCCAACATACACCTGAGCTCAGAGCCAACTCCGCACACCAACAGGGTCGCAGGAGAGAGCGGCTAAAGGCTCCACAAAACTGCCCCTCTCAGCTCCTTGGCCAGTAGCTTGTTGGCCACATGCCTGCTCCAATGGGCCATCTTGTCTGTGGCTTTGCTCGGGAGAGGTAGAGGGTCCCTTTCCTACCAGCATGTGCCCCCACTCCCCATTGCGGGACCCTCTCCTCTAAGATGCACCCTGAGTCTGTCCCTGTCTGGCTGTGAAACTTGGGCAAGGCACAGAACCATACTAAGCCATTGCCTGAACTGTGATGTGGGTGAAAGCAACAGAAGAAACTGGACATGATGGTCCAGAAGTGTCACCCCAGCTACTCCACAGGCTGAGGCAGAAGGATTGCCCTTTGGGGGATGGCCTGAGTGAGTTCAAGATCAACTTGAACAAGTTAGTTGAGTCAAATATAAAAGTGGGCCGTAATTCAGTGGCTGAGCACTCCTCAGGATACACAAAGCCCTGGGTTCAATTCCCAAGAAAGGGGCATTCTGTTAAGGCTTTTGGGGGGTTCACTGTAGCCACAAGGTGGCATGTGCTGGGTCCCAGGGACTCTCCTGGGGAACACTGCCTTTGTCACTACCTATTTAAGGATTTCATGGATTCCAGCACCATCATTCCTGGTTACAGGAAATACACAGTCTGCACAGCTGCAGCTCACCCTGGACGAACCCTGGATGAGCCCTGGTATGGCTGCTCCAATCTTAACATTTCTAGGCCATTACTTAGACATGAGAGAGCACTGTGCTGAGCAGAGGAGACCACCAAGGATTTCTGTGGTTCACAGAATGGAGACTCCTTGCCCCAGAACTACATTTTCCAAGTGCCCTTGTAGCTAGGTGGTGTCATGTGATTATCTCTGGCCAATAGACTGAGAGGGAACCATGTGCATAACTTCCTGTCATGGTTGATAAGCAAGTTTAACTCCTCCATCTCTTTCTCCTTCCTCCAGCCAGGTGAGGACACCCTAAGGCACGTACTGGGGACTGCAGAGCTCGAAGATGACCAACACATCCTGGGTGCCTGGCGGCTGCAGGCCAGCCAGAAGCTGTTGTATTAGTGGAAAGTCCATTATGTGCAATATCCAGTGTGGACTGGGACAAGTTCCGCTGTGATTTTCTCACTTTACAATGGTGCCAACGGGAGACCCTTTCGTACACATAGAACTCGCATTCTTCCCTGGGCCAATGGGATATAGGGTCTTCTCTGCCAACAATGGACCGCAGCACTGTGCTGCAACACAGCCAGCCCCACCAACCTGCACTGTGCATGTGCTGGGTGACCAGTATCTTGGATAAAGCTGTTCCAAGAAATGCATGAGCTTTCCAACACTTCAATAGAAAATTGGCTTTGTTGGAAGCCTTCTGTGGGCTAAAGTGAGCATCCTACAACTGTGGGGGAGCGGTTTAAGCCATAAAAGTTTTATATCACCTCAACTTAGAATACTCTGAACATTTTACCAAGGGCAACCCCATCATAAACCTAAAGGTTTTCCAGCTGTGCAGGCATTATCCCATTCAGCATTGAGATAACATTCAGCAGCTCCTAAGGCCAGTCATACAAACTGCTCCCTACAGACACTCACATGTGCCAAGCCCTTAGCTGAGTCTTGTTCATACTCGATTTACACAGCCACAGTTCCATCTGTTAAGCTGCTGGATGATGTTGAAGACCATGGTTCAGAAGTGTGGGGTGGATCGGGGACACTCAAGCATTCAAAGTGGTGGTAAAGCCTACAGCTCAGGAGCAGCAGACAGTCAAGCATTCTGCCGGGTCACAAGCTAGTGAGAGGAAGTGGCGAGATCAGAACCCACTCAAATTTTTCTCTTTGTTTTTGCAGTTTTGAAACTGGGTCTTACTATAGTCCTGTCTGGCCTCAAACTCACAATCCTCCTGCTTCAGTGTCCTGAGTGGTGGAATTAGCAGCATATACCACAGTGTCTGGTGGCTCTGAGAAGCCCTACAACATGGCCACGGCTATTAGTGCAGAAAGCAGCAATGGCTGGCCTAGGGCTCAGGGTTGCCCAGCACCTGACCTGCTGCCTCAGTTTCTCTGGCCCTGCTTCTGTCCCCAGTCCTATAAACAAGCTTGATATCCCCAGGCCTGATACAATGCTAAATATATCTTGACAGCCCTGATCTTATGCACCTTCAGGGTGGCTTCTGCTTTTTGCCATCCAAAACACTCCTACTTAGTCTTGAGGAAAAAGATATCTTTCCCTCAAGGTGAAAAAAACAAAGACAAATGAGATGAGAGAGTTAAATAAATTGCAGCACCTCCCTGTGAAGGAATACTGTGCAGCATTAAAAAGAATAGCATGGATCCAGGCATGGTGGTGCACACCCTTAATCCTGGTAATGGGGAGGCAGAAGCAGGTGGATTTCTATAAATTCCAACTCAGCCAATGTTGCATAGTGAAACCCTAGCCAAAAAAGGAAGAAAGAAAGAAAGAAAGAAAGAAAGAAAGAAAGAAAGAAAGAAAGAAAGAAAGAAAGAAAGAAAGGAGGAAGGGAGGGAGGGAGGGAGGGACGGGAAAAAGGGAAGGAAGGCATATGAGATGACTTGGGCTGATATCTGTAAACAGGTTTCTCTGTCCTGCCCCATCCCTCAGCCACTTCTAAATAATCACTCAGGGGCTTAATATTAATTACGAACTGCTTGGCCTATTAGTTTGGGATTATTGCTAACTAGTTCTTATATTTAAATCAACCCATTTCTATAAATCTATGTATTGCCACATAGTCATGGCTTTTACTGGTCCACTGGCATGTTGTTTCTTGGGCAGCTGGCTAACATCTCTCTCAACTTCACCTTCTTTCTCCCTGTATTCAGTTTGGCTTTCCCACCTAGCTATAATCTGTCTTGCTATAGGCCAAAGAACTTTTATTATGAACCAATAAGAGTAACATATATCATAATGTACAGAAGGGTTATCCTACAGTAAATATCAAAATCATAACCCTGGTGCCCAGAGTGTGTGTTTCTCTCAGTTGATCTCAAATTCAAACAAACTGACAACCAAGATCAACTGTCACACCCAAGGTATTAATCAGGGTCCTCTAGAGGAGCAGAACTGATGGAATGAATTTCATACATACATATATGTATATTTGCATTTTCCAACGTAAATACATGGGGTTATTAAATTGGATTACAAGTTGTGGTTCAGTTAGTCCAATAGTGGCTGTCTCCTGACAAGGATCCAGTAGTTGTTCAGCCCCCAAGGTGAGGCATCTCAGCTGTCTTCAGTCTACATTGGGATCCTGAAGAAGTGGGCTCCAATGCCAGTGAAGGAGATGCCTCAACAAGAGAACAGATAAACTTCCCAGTGAAAGGACAAGCAGTCAAAACGCAAAAGCTTCTTTTTTCCATGTCCTTTATACAGGTTGCCACCAGATGTTATGACCCAAATTTATAATGAGTCTTCTCACCTCAAATGATCCAATCAAGAAAATCCCTTCCAGGCATGCCTAGGTGCTGGGGTTTGAGTTAATCCCAGATGTGGTCAAGCTGAAAACCAAGGTTAGACATCCCACTCAGGGAGTCTAGAAGTCACGGATGCCCACCTAATCCTGGCATCATGATGGGTAGCTCTCAAGGTCTTGAAAACAAGTGACAGTGTAGAATGGGAAGTCAGGAGCTGTCTAGGAGTCAAGAGGATTAGGACCTAGCAGACTTATAGTGACAGTAAAGCCACAACAGTGTAGTTAGATGAGAGCCTCTGCTTAAGACCACACTCTCAAGGCTGACGTTCTCAAGGACAGAAAAAGACAGGGCAATGTAGGTGTGTGTGGTGACCCATACCTGGGACCCCAGCATGAGAGAAGTGGAGGCAGGAAAACCAAGAGTTCAAGGTCATCCTTAACCACACAGCAGGTCTGAGACCAACCTGGGTTGCATGAGGCCCTGTGTTGAGGGCTGTTTTTAAAGACAGAAAGAAGGCAAAAGGCAGCAGCCAAGAATTGTGTGTGTGTTGATATAGGCTGAGAAAACTTTCCCTTAAAACTGAATAAGTGGACCTCCACCAGAGTAGGCCCAAGGCAGCAACCTCCACTGGAGCAGGCCCAAGGCAGTGACCTCCGCAGGAGCAGGTACAAGGGAGCAACCTCTGAGGGAGCAAAGTGCAGACTGGGTGTGAGTCAGGGATCTCCGAGGGAGCAGGCCTGAGCCAGCAACCTCTGTGAGAGTTGGCCCAAGCAAGCAACCTCTGGGATTGCAGAGCTATCCCCAGGAGCTCAAGCAACCTCTGAGAACACAGAGTGACCTCCGGGGTGACTGGAACTGTGGCCCTGACTGCACCATGAGGAGCAACCATCTGACCCGTGGATCCACTGGCACCTGTAAGGTTGATCACCAAAGACACAGCCCCAACTACACCAATCAGAGGAAAAGATGGGTAGACAAAGTAAGAACACACTCAACACCATAAAGAGCAACACAACACCAACAAAAACAGGTGGCTCTACAAAAGCAAGACTTGAACACCCAAATATAGATGAAGCAGAAGAAAAATGACCTAAAAAATAACTTTAGGAGAATGATCGAGGCCCTTAAAGAGGAAATTAAAAATTCCCTCAAAGAAATGGAGGAAAAGACAGACAAAAAATTGGAAGAAATCAACAAATCCATTAAATAAAACCAAGAAAAAGCAATCAAACAGATGAAAGAAATGATTCAAGACTTGGAAACTGAAATAGACACAATAAAGAAAACACAAACCAAGGGAATTCTGGAAATGGAAATTATGAGAAAATGATCAGGTACCACAAATACAAACATAAACATCAGAATATAAGAGATGGAAGAGAGAATCTCAAGCACTGACGATACAATAGAGGAAATAGACTCTTCAATCAAAGAAAACATCAAATCTAACAAAAGTTTAACACAAAATATCCAGAAATATGGAACACCGTGAAAAGACCAAACAAGAATAATAGGGATAAAAGAATGAGAAATCCAGCTCAAAGGCACAGAAAATATATTCAACAAAATCATAGAAGAAAACTTTCCCAACCTAAAGAAAGATATGCCTATGAAGATACAAGTAGCTTACAGAACACCAAAGAAACTTGATCAAAAAAAGTCCCCTTGCCATATAATAATCAAAACACTAAGCACACAGAATAAAGAAAGAATATTAAGAGCTGCAACATATAAAGGCAGACCAATCAGAGTAACACCTGACTTCTCAATGGAAAGTATGAAAGACAGAAAGTCAGGTATTCAGGAAGCAGAGGAGAGGGTGCCAGAACTAGCCTTGTACCATAGTCGCATTGATGATTATCTTGATTACCATTATAGAAATTTCATCTGATGGATGGAGATAGAGACAGAGACCCACATTCACATCAGAGCAATGGATTGAGCCCCCAAGGTGCAGTTGATGAGCAGAAGGTGGGAGAAGATGAGTAAGGAAGTTAGGACCATGAGGGGCTGGTCCACCTACTAAGACAGTGTGCCTGAACTAATGGGAGCGCACCAATCCAGCTGGACTGGGACTGAATGAGCATATGATCAAACCAGACTCTCTGAATGTGGCGGCGAAAGTTGGCAGATGGAGAACCCATCAACAATGACACCAGGACCTATCTCTTCTGCATGTATTATCTTTTTGAGAACCGAGTCTTTTTGAATGCACTCCTTCCTA
>PVIU01016081.1:0-46119 GCA_004026605.1 Ondatra zibethicus | reverse complement strand
ACTCCCCCAAGCTCTCCCCAGTCCTTCTCCCTTCTCCTTCTCCCTCTCCCCTTCCCCTATTTCCCTACCCCCCACCTCTATGCCCGCCCCATGGCTTCCAACTTTTGCCTGATGATCTTGTTTGATTCCAACTTCCAGGAGGATCTGTATATGCTTTCTTTGGGTTCACCTTGCTATTCGGCTTCTCTGGGCTTGTGAGCTCTCCAAAATATACAAAGAACTCAAGAAACTAGACATTAAAATTCTAAATACCCCAATTAAAAAATGGGGTAAGGATCTGAATAGAGAATTCTCAACAGAAGAAGTTCAAATGGCCAAAAGATACTTAAGGTCATGTTCAAAATTCCTCAGCAATCAGGGAAATGCAAATCAAAACAACTTTGAGATAGCATCTTGCACCTGTCAGAATGGCCAAAATCAAAAACACCAACGATTGCCTATGCTGGAGAGGATGTGGAGTAAGGGGAACTCTCATCCATTGCTGGTGGGAATGCAAACTTGTGAAACCTCTTTGGAAATCAGTGTGGCGGTTTCTCAGGAAATTGGGAATCAACTTACCTCAGGATCCAGCAATACCATTCTTGGGAATATACCCAAGAGAAGTCCAATCATACTACAAAAGTATTTGTGCAACTATGTTCATAGCAGCATTGTTTGTAATAGCCAGAACCTGTAAACAACCTAGGTGCCCCTCAATGGAAAAATGGATCAAGAAAGTGTGGATTATATACTCATTAGTATACTACTCAGCGGTAAAAAACAATGACATCTTGAATTTTGCATGCAAATGGATGGAAATAGAAAACGCTATCCTGAGTGAGGTAACCCAAACCCAGAAAGATGATTATGGTATGTACTCACTCATTAGTGGACCCTAGCCATAAAATAAAGGACACTAAGCACTTAGCTCATAAGGACTTTGAGTTTTACGGTCCTTTTTGGTTTGGAATGATGGAAGGGAAACACTCTTTTTGAGATGTTGTCTAAGGAGGAATGTCAGTTGGTTGCTCCTCTGAGCTAGGAGCTTTTCACCCCAACATTTGACTCCCAAGTCTTTATTAGTAAAATCACAAGATTGAGATTTACAACACAACCCTTGAGTAGAGTTCCTCATGCTGTGGTGACTCCCACCACAAAATTATTTCATTGCTACTTTATAACTGTAATTTTGCTACTGTTATGAATTGAAATGTAAATACCTCACATGCAGGATATCTCCATCCCTGTTAAAAGGTCATTTGATTCTAAAGGGTCACAACCCACAGGTTGAGAACCACTAGTCTAGAGGATTGACGTTATGTCGTCAGTCTTGACAGCAAGTGCCTTTACCCTGATCAGTCCAATTTTGCATTTCTGATCCTCTTGCCCATTCCAGAACGCTGTAATTACAGGTGTATGCTACCAATAGTAGTTTTATGTGGTGCTGAGGATAAAACCCAGGGCCTTATGCATGATGGACAAGTACTTTACCAACTGAGCAACTTTTTTTTTATTTCAAATAGATTCATTAAATGGGATATGAACTGTGTCTTAACGAACTACTTAAAGGCCACACACACATATACACAAAAGTGATTGTGAGCCATCTGACATGGGTGTTGGGACCTGACCTTAGACCTTTTGCAAGAATAGCAGATGTTATTAACCATTGAGCCATCTCTCCAGCCCCTAAGCCAGTGATTTTTGAAGTCAACTAAAAGGAAGTGAAAGTATAAGGCTTATTTAGATTTCTGTTGAATATTGGGTTTCCTTTTAATTCCTCTCTCCCTTCTGTTGTGTAACTTTTTCTGGGATGGGGGACATGAACAAATGTTTATTCACCATAGACAAATCACTGATAACAGATCAAAAAGATATTCCACTTAAATTTAGCTTGAATACATTTGTACTCCTTACAGAAGCATAGCTCTGAGGCTAATTTATAGGAATATGAGCACCTTGAGCAATACTCAGAAAAGCTGCACCATTGGAATTCCCTATGCACCTTGTAGGCAGCTCTGCCAGAAAGTCTCATCTCCATAGCAAGTTCTCATTGTTTATATGATTTTGTAGAGGGGTCTTTTGAGCTTTGTAACTTCCTGAGATCCTAATATATTTCACTAGTTTTCTGATCTTTTAATTAATTAATCACAATCCAACTGTTGTTTCCCTTCCTTCTTCTCGTCCCAGTTCTACCCCCCCCATGTCCCCTCTGTGGCTCCTCTCATTCACTCCTCCTCCATATCTATTTAGAGGAGAGCAGGCCTCCCATGGATATCAGCCAAATATGGCATATCAAATTGAAGGCTAGACAAAGCAAGGTAGTATAGTGGAAAGAGTACCAGAAGCAGGCAAAAGAGTCAGAGACAGCTCCCGTTGGAGTCTCACGAGACCAAGCTACAGTACTGTCACATAAATGCATAAAGCCTAGGTCAGTCCCATGTAGGCTCTCTGGTTGTCAGTTCAGTCTCTGTGAGCCCCTATGAGCCCAGGTTAGTTGATTCTGTGGGTTTTCTTATGGTGTCTTTGATCCCTCTGACTTCTACAATCCTTCCTCCTTCTCTTCTGGAAGATTCCTCAAGCTCTGCCTAATGTTTATCTGTGGGTCTGTTTCCATCAGCTGCTGGATGAAGTCTCTTCGATGACAATTGGGTTAGACACCAATCTATGAGAATAGCAGACTATCATTAGGAATCATTTCATCGATTCATTTTTGCCAGTTATGTTTGGTTCTATCCTAGGTTTCTGGGCTATCCAGCTTCTGGGTCCTGGTCCTCCAGGCAGTGCCAAGGGTGAGCTCCCTCTTGTGGCATGGGTCTCAAACTGAACCAGTCATTGGTTGGCCACTTTCACAATTTCTTCACCACCTATTTCTCAGCACATCTTGTAGGCAAGACAAATTATAGGTTAAAGGTTATGTGGCTGGGTTGGTGTTCCTTTCTCTCCACTGGAAGTCTTGCCTGCCTACAGGAGATGGCCAGTCCAGGCTCCATATCACCCTTTGCTAGTAGTCTTAGGCACCTTCATAAATTCCTAGGAATTTTCACTGCTCTAGGTTTCTAGCTCATCCCCGAGATGCTCCCAGTATCAGCTGAGATGCCCCCCCCCAATTCCAGTTGTCTCTCCCATTACCTCTCTTCTTCCTCCCACCACCTAATCCCTCCTGTTTCCATCCCCCACCCCCTCCACCCAAGATGTCCATTCTATTTCTCCTTCCCAGGGAAATTCATACATTCCTCCCTTTGAGCTCTTCTTGTTACCTAGCTTCTCTGGATCTGTGGATTTTAGCATGGTTATCCTCTACTTTACAGCTAATATTCACTTATAAGTGAGTACATTCCATGTTTGTCTTTCTGAGTCTGGGTTAACTCACACAGAATAATTTTTCCTAGTTCCACCCATTTATCTGAATATTTTATGACGTCATTGTTTTTAATAGCTGAGTAATACTCCATTGTGTAAATGTACCACAATTTACTTATCCCATCTTATGTTGAGGGACATTTAGGTTGTTTCCAGTTTCTGGGTATTATGAATAAAGATGCTATGAACATAGTTGACCAAATGTCCTTGTAGTAGGATGAAGCATCCTTTGGGTATATGCCTAATATATAGCTGGGTCTTGAGATAGATCAATTCCCAATTTTCTGAGAAAATTGACATATCGAGTTCCAGAGTGGCTGCATGAGTCTGCACTCCCACAAGCAGTGGAGGAGGATTCCCCTTGTTCCATATCCTCTCCAACAGGAACTGACATTTGTGTTTTTAATCTTAGTCATTCTGTCAGGTTTAAGATGAAATCGCAAAGTAGTTTTGATTTGCATTTCCCTGATGGCTAAGGATGTTGAACATTTCTTTAATTCCTTCTTGGCCATTTGAGACTTTTCTGTTGAGAATTCCATTTAGATTTGCACCCCGTTTTTAAATTGGATTAGTGCCTTCATAAAGAAATTAGAGAGATCTCAGACTAGCAACTTAACAGCGCATCTGAAAGCTCTAGAACAAAAGAAGCAAACACACCCAAGAGAAGTAGTCCTTTGACAGGCTGAAAACTAAATTTTGTTAAATTAATACATTATAGGTTTGCATCTGTTAGTCACAGAATGTTAAGTTTAACACAGAGGTGTAAAAACAATGGTTATTTATGGACTATAGACACCCTCACATAAATTGTAGTTAGATTCTGGAGTAGCAACATTTACACTCTCTATATCGCTGATGTTTTAGTCAGTTAATAAGCCTTCCCAGACATTTTCTAGGAATGCGTATTTACAGCTCCCCCTGCTGACAAAGCATCACACTTTGTATGGGCAGGAAGCCACATAATTATTTTCATACAGCTAGGATTCTAATTCCTAGGATCTGATGTAGACAAGGCCGAGTAGAGAGCAGGACAGCAGCCTTCAGCAGAGAAGAATAGCCATTAAGAAAGAAAGTTCTGAATCAAATCAAATTATTAGCCATCATGATCTAGATCAGACTCCTCCCACTTGTTCTCCAAATCTGATGTAACATTTACATGTGACATATAAGATCACTACACTTAAAATTAAAATTTAAAAAGCTAGATTTGTTTCCACAAATTTATTTTTGTTCTATGAGCTACCATACTTACATTTGGGGTATTTTAGTAAATTCTTTTTCCTCCCTCTCTCTCTTTCTGTCTCTGTCTCTTTCTGTCTCTCTCTCTTCCTCTCTTCCTCCCTTTCTCTCTCTTTTTCTCTCTCCCTTTCTCTCTTTAAGGATTTTTGTCTGGATTGATCCTGTTGTCTAACTCAATGTGGCATGGTTAGCTGTAGCCCTAAGAATGACTGATCTTTAGTGTTTAAATTATCATAGCTCTTCTATGTGAATACTGAGTTGATCTGATGTATTTTATTGATATTACTTAGTTTTGAAAAGTATATGAAAAGCTATGCTGCAGAAAAGGTTAGATAACAATACAGTGTCTTTCTATACTTTCTTTTAACATGATTGTCCTTTTACATGTCAAATATTGGTAGTGAGAGAAACAGGAAATCAGACGGGCTAGTATCAGAATTTGATACTCCTTGTAGTCGTAAGCAAACATTACCTTCTGTTCTAATGGTTAGAGATGCAATGAGGCTCTCGAAGGCTTCACCCTTGTAGTGCTCATTTCCTGTCTATTAGCAAAATCCAAGTGCTATTTGATCTGTTCTTTACAAATCCTGACTTATTATACTACAGACACTGTAGACACTAATTTAATCAATAAATATCAGTATCTATAGTATAAAACATCATGAATGCTGTTGCTATTAGATATTGATGTCTTTTGTATAATTTGATGAGAAGAGTTAATGCAAATCTTTGGGTATCTCTAGCTACAATAAACAGAAAGTTTGTTAAACATCTGAGTGTATTAAAATGCCTTGAACAATGTTTAATTTGCTGTATATTCATAGTGATAAAAGTTGGTCTGGCCCAGTACACATACACGCATACATTTAAAATAGAAATAAATTTCTTTTCTTTGGCTGTGAGATTTTGAATTTAAAATATAGGTACCCCAAATGGAGTTTCCTTTTGAAGATTTAAAGTAAGCTTTTGTCAATTTTAATATCTAGTTATGATTTTCATGTCCAAAGGAAATTTAAAAATTTGAATCTGTAATTATGATTTTTATAAAAAAGAGAGGTTTAGTAGCCAGTGCTTATTATAACTGTTACCAAGGCTAAATAACATATCAGAACTCCATTTATTAAGGTTAAACCTTGAACTCTGAAGTCAGCATTATATGCCTAATTGATGTGAGATTCCCCTCTGTATGCTGTGCATGTACTTTGTTACCATTGATTAATGAATAAAGCTGTTTTGGCCTATGGAAGGACAGAATAGAGTAAGGTGGGAATTCCAAGCAGATAGAAGAGGAAGGAAGGCTGAGTCAGGGAGACACCATGTAGCCACTGAAGGAGACAGGTGCCTGGGAACCTACTGGTAAACCACGACCCTTGTGGCAAAATACAAAATAATAGAAATGGATTAACTTAAGGTGTAAGAGTTAGTTAATAAGAAGATTAAGCTAAAAGGCAAAGTAGTGTTGTAATTAATATAGTTCATGTGGTATTATTTGGATCTGGGTGGCTGGGAAATGAATGAGCAGTCTCCGCCTACAAATTGGCATGCCAATGTGGACTGCGTGGTAGATGCATATGTTTTTTTCAGATGGGCTCTGTTTGCTGGTGGCAAGGAGGGGCACTGCAGCTCCTTTAAGAAAATGCCAGTAAGGCCATGGGCTGGTGGCGCTGCCTTTAATCCCAGCATTTGGCAGGTAGGGGCAGGCAGGTCTCATTGAGTTCAAGGCCAGCCTGGTCTACAAGAGCCAGTTCCAGGACAGGTTCCAAAGCAACACAGAGAAACCCAGTCTCAAAAAAACAAAAATAAATAAATAAATAAATAAATAAAACCAGAAAGAAAAAAAGAAACAGCTTACTAACTCAGAATAAGAAACTGCAGCTTCCTGATTCATGCTGGCAGCACAAACTGTGGCTTTTTCAGGAGGCTGAGCACTTGAGTGGGGTTTGTGAGCAGCATGCTGCAAGTTACTTGGTTGTAGCATGAGTCAACTGCTTACCTGAGTTGAGGTGGTGAGCTCTGCTCCCACCCAGCAGTCCCAAGCTAGCGGAGAATTACCTCTACCATGTTAAAAAGGCCAAGAGAGGCAGAGCCAGTATCTAGGGCTGCTGCGACCACACTGCTTACCATTTTAGAATGTTCTTTGTCAGAAAAAGATTTCAGATACATGATAGGACAGATACAGACATAAAAAAACCTCTAAATGAGACACAGTGTGTTTAATAAGTGTACATAGGCTTAGGAGAGAAAGGAAAAAGATTGTAGACAGTTATGATATAAAAGAGTATAGACAGAGATTAAAGGAGTAAAGATAATAAAATAAAGATTACACTTGTAAGAAAAGTAATAGAGTAAGAAAATAAATCATATAAAGATGAAATATACACAGAGAACCTGGATTATGTATATTTTTATATTTTCTTTAAATGTTTTGACTGTGAATGAGCTAAGTACAGAGAGACATTTCATTGTATGGGCTGCTAAGCTAAACCAACATATATATTTTAAAGGTATCTTGACTTCAAAATTTGGGTCTAAGGATATGTTGCTTTGGATAAGAGGTTCTGCTTTTATTTCCACAGAGGGTAAAAAGCTATGGATTCCTTACCAGCTAATATGATTTAATCAAAAAAGACCCCTGAGACAATGTCCCAGATGGTCCAACATCCATGACAGCTTCAGGACTACTGGCTGAGATGGACCTACCACACAGGATACCCCATTAAGACCTGATTAACAGCACCCCCAATCAGCAGGAAGTAGTAGAGAGAACAATGACCAAATTCCCTGAATGACTGTTTATAAATGTTTGTTTACATTTAAAGGGAGATATAATATAGAGATAAATACTTTGCATTTGTATGGATATTGGTCTATTGATATAAATTTAAGATCAATTTTGTTAAATGTTTATTTCTGCTCTTGTTTAAGGTATTGTGATTGTGCAGCTCATTTATAAATGTAATGTATAATGAAAAAAATTCAGGTTAATAGATAGTCATTTATAATAGTCAAGCTTGTAGTTATGTTTGTTAGATTTTCTAGCTACATATAGAGATATATTTCAGACAGATAGGTATTCTTCAAACCCTTCAAAGCTAACAGAATAAGGCATTTAAAAAATTTTAAGAACTTAGTTTTGAAAGCGACAGATGCAAAAACAAACAACAAACAAAAAAAGAACTTAGGACTTTTTATGACAATGAGTCACATCTGCTCCTGGCAGTACCAATCTATTTCAAGAGGATGATGGGCATCAAAGAGGCTCCTTATGGAGTTGGTTAGTCATTTGGGCAAAAACTGCTCTTGCCTGGACTGCTTGATATGCTGTATGAACTGGACATGCAGGACCTACAGAAAAATGACTGCTGAGGTTGCCTAAGAAGGTGATACAGTCCTTCAGGGTTCCTGCTTCATGAGAGAACTGTCAGACATTTTCCAGGACACAGAAGAAAGCAACTGATGAACTTCGCCAGTACAAGGCATAAGAGATCTTTAAATTTCCTGCTTCATGGAAAAATCTGCCAGATACTATGGGCCTGGACGATGAAGATGGATGCCCCAATGTTACAGAAGAACTTTGGGTGACTGTCCAGGCAGCGAGATGTCTCAGCCAATTCTAGAGTTTTGGAAGTTGTTTACAATGCACTTCCTCTTAATTTAGGTAATACTATATCCTTCTGGGGTCTTTGATGGAGTTGAAGAAAATAGTTATAATTATAGTTTTCCTTAGTTATGATAAAAGATAAGGTAGATATAAATATTGTAACTGTAATTCTTGCTTGATACCTGTTTTGCTATATGTAATTTTACTATGTTAAAGTTAAAGCCTTCCTTTATTTAGACAGAAAAGGGGAGGTGATGTGGGATTCCCCTCTGTATGCTGTGAATACGCTTTGCTACCATTGGCTAATGAATAAAGCTGCTTTGGCCTACAACAGGGCAGAATAGAGTAAGGCAGAAATTCCAAACAGATAGAGGAGGAAAGAAGGCAGAGTCAGGGAGATGCCATGTATCTGCCAAAGGAGACAGATGCTGGGGGAACCTTACTAGTAAACCATGAGCCTTGTGGTAAAATACAAAATAATAGAAATGGGTTAATTTAAGATAGAAGAGTTAGTTAATGAGAAGACTAAGCTAATAGGCCAAGTAGTGTTGTAATTAATATAGTTTTTTTGTTATTATTCAGGTCTGAGCAGTCAGAAAACAAACAAGCAGTCTCCATCTACATTTAATCTTGAAGTATCATTTTTACAAACCTCGAATCACTTCCTAGACAACAGGTCAGTAGCTTGAGTTTGCTTTTACACTGGAACCGGTTTTGTGATTTTGTCTTTCTCAGCATGTAGCCTGTAAGCCAGGTAACCCTGAGTTTGCCTTTTCTTAATGGGATACTTAGTAGGGAGATCTAGTCTAGGCAAAGCAAGGTTTGATTTTTACATATGAAAACAAATTAAACTGGTAAGTAGTTAAGCCTCCACCACAAAGCCTTTTTTTTTAATTTAAGAGAGTCAAGTAATTTAAACTTTAAAATTTTTTTAACCTGTATCATCAAGTAACATGCCTATTGTTTGTACCAAAACTTATTGTAAAACCAAATGTTTTCAAAGATTAAAGCAGACATTTTAGCTATGAATGGACTGACCTGGCAGAATAACCTCATGAGAGGGCCTGGTTGAGGTCATCTTGGTGCTACTAAACTGTCTGCTAAGGCTAGGGCCCTCCATCAAGGCTGTCACAGAGACCTGAGAAGGATACATTTGACCAGGAAGTATAGACCAAGTGACTTCTGTACCAACTAAAAGGACAGTGACTTACCCACTACCCGGACAGCCAGTGTGGGACCCTCCATGGTAATCTTGATGGCTTTGTTGCGGGGTTGCGGAGGTCATCAGTCTTTGGCTGCCACAGAGGACAGTGTTAAGTTTTCTGGCCACCACACAAGGCAACATCAGCCTTTGGCCACCAGACCCAGAAGGTCTGAGAGATTTTCCTGTGGAGGAAGAACCTGGAGAACTGGCCTACCTTGGTGAGGAGAAGGGGGACAGTCAACCCATCAGTCTCCAGAGTTATTCCAGGGCCCTAGTGCTGGGTAAGGCATGGGGCAGTTTTCTGCTCAATGATCTGCATTCCCACACATGAAGCAAGTCCATGTTGTAGCTTCTGTGGAGATAGTCACGGGGCTCTCAGAAGCTGGTATTTTTGATTATCGGGGGTGGGGGAGGGAGCTTTTCACTAAACACCTTATGTGCCATATCCAACGGATTTCTCTGAGAGGTTTGGGAGCCATCATCTAATCCACTAAGGGTATATACCTGGTTTTAAACAAACTTTGCTTGTTTTAGTTGATTTAGGCTTAACCTTGACAGCATATACAGAAGGCTTCATCTTATCCCTGTAAATGAATTACATTTTATTCAGCATGACGACAAGCATAGTTCCAAGCATGCTAAAGAATTTGACTATCTATAAGCAGACTATTACCTTGTGTGTCTTTATTACCTTTAACAGTTTACAAGTTAGTAGCTTTCATAAGATTATGATTTTACAATTTTATCCCGGTTAAATCTGAGCCTTAAATAGTTTGAATCGAAGAACCTTTAGCATCAAAATGAAAGTTTAAACCAGAAATATAATCCACAGAGAGACTGGGAACCTCATTTTTGCAATTCTTGTATGACTCAGTTTATCCAAAGAGTTAAAACTTAACAAAATTAGTTAGACATACATCTTCAAATCAGTTTTTGCCAGCTTGAATAGATTTAGGAAATCATAAGCCTTATTTATCAAATACACAGTGTTCCTTACTCAGTTTTTTAGAAGTCTGCTGTTGAACACGGTTAACAAAGGCATATGTAGTTAGACATACATCTCTAATTTTTTGTTAGCCTTAGTAGACCTTTACAACCATAGGAATTTATAAACATTATTTACCAACCATTTGTTGTTAGTAGCTTTTATATTTATGAGCAAGGATTGAATTCAAATTACACATATAGTATGCTATAGCAAATCTATTTTTTAAAATAAGAGTTGAATCCAAGCTATATACTAGTGTTACTGGGAGCCCACCAGAGATGACCACTCAGATACGGTTCATAGCCATTTGAAAACCTTTATTCCAGCCACTGGCACTACACTCAGGTATTTGGGCACCCAAGTGTAATATGGAATGTCTAGAGCATGGGGTTTTGAAGACAAACAAACAAAAAACTAACCTGTTCTGGCATCTCCCTTGGCAGCTAAAGTGGGGGTGGGTAAGCAAGGAAGCATTTTAGCATGAACTATGACAAGCTAGCTGGGGCATCTTGCCCTTGGGTTCCTAGAATAGGGCTGGATAATTTTCCAAGGGGTTTCTCACCAAAGAAATTAAATTCTAGTCAAGCTGGAAATGGTCTCAGGAAGAGCACAGTATGGAATAACCTCTGCACTCTCTTGTCCTGTCATATGAACTTGCTGTAGCAAACCAAGTCTGGCTATGTATAGATGTTTTCATTATCAAACTCGTTAGTTACACGTTTGAAATAAACTTTTTGTTATAGATTTTGCAGATCTTTTAACCATAACCAATAAACTTACTAATCCTGAGACACAGAAAGTGTAAACAATGGTCTTAGTAGATTTTTCAAGAACAGAGTGTAGAGAAAGCGTAGAGATTTTCAAGAGTGGAGAGTAGAGAAAGCCAAGAGATAAGTGATTTGGGGGATCATTTGCCTGTGCAGTGGCAGAAGTTGTAATCATCTGTGAGAATTTGGAGATTTGAGTGTGACATTTTGTGGCCATTGAGACTGATTGTCTAGTTTATACTGAGACCAAGCTGTTTGCAGCCAACAGTGAGGCTTCATGGGGTCTCTGAGACCAAATTGGTGGGGGGGAATACAGAGGCAGGTGAAGAGTCAGTGAGTCTAATGAGAGCCAGTGGATAGTGTAGGCACCAGTAGGTGAGCAGAGAGCTACAGAGCAAGCTCCAGGAGTGAGTTGAGAGAGGGGAGGGGAGGGAGCCAGGGTTAGAGCAAGAGTGAAACTGGAGAGATTTATGGAAAAGGGTCACAAATAGGAACTCTGCCAGAGGGAGAATTCCAGTGGAGGGGAGGGGTAGGTGCCTTAGCAGAGAGATGCCCTGAATCACAGTGAAGTGTACAGAAGATTCCAGGCTGCTCAGAAGAGGCAGAGCCTTTCCAAGTGCTAGACATCCAGGAGGGCATGGCAGGCTCCAAGAGCCAGAGAGGCCGAGAGGACACTTTCCCAGTGGGCAAGGAGAGATGAGTGGTTACAGCAAGTAACGAAGTGTCTTGAGAGGTGAACTCTAGAATTCTAAGTGAAATATGGTGGGTGGTAGAAGCCAGCAACAGCAAATGAGTCACATCTCAGAAGGGTCAAATCAGTGGCTTGACTCAGTTATGACAGATGGGCCCCTTGCAAAGGTGGTGGCTTTGTGCTCCTCCCAGGTCTTCGGTACCAGATGCATGCAGAGCGAAGAGGGCAGGGGCAGAAAACTACCAAAATGACCACTCCATTAGGGGAAGGTATTTATTGTGGGTAAGGGAGAAAACATCCAGAGGCATCTGGAAGAGTCCAGAGCAGAGAGAAAAAGATACAGAATGGAGATGGCCAGGGATAGAGAAGCAGAAATGGTGAGGAAGAGCAAGAGAGGGAACAGCAGGGAATAGCCTGTTATATGGAGGAAGAATACATAACTGAGGGAGGGAAGCCTGGAAGCTGGAACAGGCCTGGGGGGTGTAGGGGAGAGGAGTAGGGCAGAAGGGCTAGGATGTTGAAATGTAGACTGGGAACTTGTGGGTAGGGACTAGCCTGGAGTCAGCAGGGGCTTTGATAAGCAAACACAGTATGTGTCAATGAAGAACCACACATTCCTTCTGCCCAAGTCAAGGGAATGAGTTCTTTTGGCAGACAAAAACCATTTCACAAGTTCCTGAGTAATGCTGGCTTTTCTCTAACTGCCAACAATCCTTCTATAATCTGGCTTGAGCTGAACCAAGACTTTCATTTTTGGACATGTGTACTGCCTTTTGGAGTTTGGGGAATTGGAGTTTCTTTTGGATATGGCAATTCTTAAAATCCAAATTATACTGAATAATGAGAAAATAATTTTTTATGGAGACAGTGGCAAAACTTGAGCCATTTAGACACTAAAACTAGGCTCATGTAAAAAGGGAATTCTGAGTAACCAAATGACCACAGCAAATAAGATGATTATGAAAGGAGATAATTTCATTAAAACCAAGATTAGCATTATTTAACCACTGAAGAATATGTCAGGTGCTCTGTTCTCCCAGCCTCAGCACCAGTTCTGCATCAGAACACCAGTAGGCGCTTCCCTGACTCCCTGCTCCCATCTTGTGTAGATCCCAGAGATCTTCCTTCCACTTCTAACCTTCCTCACTCCACTCATTGCTTTTTCCAAGACCCCAGCCCCAGCAGGCACCCCCTGCTAACCAAAGGGCCTCTCCTCCCAGGGCAACAAGGAGGCTGAAGCTGGACCCACACCACCACTACTGCTCCTGAGATCCAGTCCCCCACCCCGTCTCATCCCCCCTCTGTAGCAGGAACCAAGATGCAGTCTCCCTTTCCTTTCTGACCCTAACCTCAATCACAAAGATCTTCTCCCTTCGCCTTCCCTCCCCCAGCTGAGCCAATTATCCTGGCCTCCAACACCAGCAAGCATTCCCTGTGAACACATCAGCAGATCAGGCCAGGAAAACAGGCAACAAATTCAGAGAGGAAACAGAAACCCAGGAACAAAACACTCACCTAACAAAGACAAATGCAGAAATCAGCACCTAAACCTATAAATCGCCCAAACCCAGATGCCCAGATGTCAGCATAAGAACACAATCAACAGCAGCCAGGGCAGCATGTCACCACCAGAGCCCAGCTCTCCTACCACAGCAGGCCCTGAGTGCTTCAACACAGCTGGAACACAAGGAAAAGACCTTAAAACCAACTATTTGAAGATGATAGAAGTCCTTAAAGAGGAAGTTAGTAAACCCCTTATAGACATCCAGGAAAACACAAACTGTATAAAGAAATAAATAAAACTGTTTAAGAGCCAAATTTGGAAATAGAGTCAGTAAACAAAACACAAACTTCTGGGAATGAAATGAAATGAAAACATTTAGGAACTCAAACAGAAACTACAGAAGCAAGCTTCACCAGTAGAATACAAGAGATGTAAGATACAGGTGTTAAAGATACAACACTAAATAGATTCGGATCAGAAAAATAAAAGTACCCCTGCCACATATTAATCAAAACACTAAACATAGAGAACAAATAAAGAATATTAAAAACTACAAGGGGAAAAGACCAGGTAACATATAAAGGCAGACCTATTAGAATTACACCTGATTTGTCAATGGAGACTCTAAGATCCAGAAGAGCATGGACAGATGTTCAGAATACTCAAAGAGATCACAGACTCTACTTCAGACTACTATACCCAGGAAAACTTTCAATAACCACAGATGGAGAAAATTAGATATTCAATGATAAAAATCAAATTTAAATAATATCTATCTATAAACCCAGCCCTACAGAAGGTGCTTGATGGAAAATTCCAAACTAAGGTTAACTACAACTATGAAAACACAGGAAATAAATATTCCCAGATCTGCAATTCAGAAGGAGGGAAACATACACGCATGCGCGTGCGTACACACTCACACACACACACACACACACACACACACAATCTTTATTACCACCAACACCATCACCACCACCAAAAACAACAAAATAACAATAACAAGAACCAACCATTATTGGTCATTGATATCTCTCAGTATCAATGGACTCAATTCCCCCAATAAAAAGTCACAAACACAGTACCAGCAGATCCATCAGGAGGGGTAAGTGGGTCCCTGCCCGGCCGCCCAGACACCCCGGGAAGGGAGTACAGGTGCCCTCCAATCCCCTAAACTTTCTGGCCATTCAGCGGGGCTTCCCCCCTCCCCCACTCTACTGGCTTTTCTGCTTATCCCACCCCAGCTTGCCCCCAAGCACCCCTTTCCATCTGCAGGGTCCTAGGGTCTCCGAACTCAGCCTGCTTCAGGGCTGAGGCTCTGGGGAAAAGGTGGTGAGTACAAGGCTGCAGGGGTTTCTTTGTTCCACTGGGCGGGCTTCTTCTACCAAGCCCGCCCTTTTGTCTGTGAGCTGCGCCCTTGGCCAGCAAGTGGCCATGAACCAGTACCAGCAGATCCTTCAGGAGGGGTAAGTGGGTCCCTGCCTGGCCGCCCAGACACCCTGGGAAGGGAGTACAGGCACCCTCCAATCCCCTAAACTTTCTGGCCATTCAGTAGGGCTTCCCCCTGCCCCGCCTTTACTGGCTTTTCTGCTTATCCTAGCCCAGCTTGCCCCCAAGCACCCCTTTCCATCTGCGAGGTCCTAGGGTCCCCAAATTCAGCCTGCTTCAGGGCTGAGGCTCTGGGGAAAAAGTGGTGAGTGCAAACTGCAGGGGTTTCTTTGTTCCACGGAGTGGGCTTCTTCTACCAAGCCTGCCCTTTTGTTTGCAAGGGCCTTGGCCAGCAAGTGGCCCTGATCCCGGAGGGGGTCCTTAGATCCACCACCAAAGCCTACTTCAGGGAGGAGGGGATTTGAGAGCCAACTCCAGTGCTGAGGAGACCTAAGAGAGGGCAGAACAAGAACAATCCCCAAGTACACAATTAGCCACGACAAAAATTGGACCAAGCCGCCAAGACTCTCCTGACCACGATAGAAGAATGAGATGGGCAGGTGCCAATGCAAGAATTCCTCCAACAACCTAAAAAGCAACATGATAACACCAGGAGCCAGCGAATATGCAACAGGAAGACTTGAACAACCTAACCCAGAAGAAGTAGAAGAAGTTGACTTTAAATGTAACATTATGAAAGTGATAGAGACCCTTAAAGAGGATGTGAAAAACTCCTTTAAAGAAATGGATGAGAAAACTAACAAAAAGTTAGGAGAAATGAATAAATCCCTCAAAGATACCCTAGAAAACCAAGAAAAAGCAATCAAACAGGTAATGGAAACAGTTCAAGACTTGAAAACTGAAATGGAGGCAATGAAGAAAACACAAACCGAGGGAAGGCTGGATATAGAAAAGCTGGGTAAACTAACAGGAACTATTGAGACAAGTATAACCAACAGAATACAAGACATAGAAGAAAGAATCTCAGACGCTGAAGATATGATAGAGAAAATAAACTCATTGACCAAAGAAAACAACAAATCCAACAAATTCTTAACACAAAACATCCAGGAAATCTGGGATACCATGAAAAGACCAAACCTAAGAATAATAGGGGTAGAAGAAGGAGAAGAATTACAGCTTAAAGGCCCAGAAAATATTTTTAACAAAATTATAGAAGAACACTTTGCCCACCTAAAGAAGGATATTCCTATGAAGGTACAAGAAGCATAAAGAACTCCGAATAGACTGGATCAAAAGAAAACATCCCCTCGCCATATAATAATCAAAACACAAAACATACAGAATAAAGAAAGAATATTAAGAGCTGCAAAGGAAAAAGGTCAATTAACATATAAAGGTAAACCTATCAGAATTACACCTGACTCTCTATGGAAACCATGAAAGCCAGAAGGTCTTGGATAGATGTGCTGCAGAAAATAAGAGACCATGGATGCAAGCCCAGACTACTATACCCAGCAAAGTTTTCTTTCACCATCGATGGAGAAAACAAGATATTCCAGGATAAAAACAAATTTAAGGAATACGTAGCCACAAACCCAGCCTTATAGAAAGTACTAGAAGGAAAACCACAACAAAAGGAAGCGACCAACACCCATAATAACAAAGACATCTAACAACCCTCCACCAGCACAACTCAAAGAAGGGAAACACACAAACCATACCACCAAAAAACAAACAAACAAACAAACAAACAAACAAAAAAAAAGTTAACAACCACTGGTCATTAATATCACTTAATATCAATGGACTCAATTCACCTATAAAAAGGCACAGGTTAAGAGAATGGATACGAAAACAGAATCCAACATTCTGCTGTTTACAAGAAACACACCTCAACCACAAAGACAGACATTATCTCAGAGTAAAGGGTTGGGAAAAGGTTTTTCAATCAAACAGCCCTAAGAAACAAGCAGGTGTGGCTATACTAATATTTAACAAAATTGACTTCAAACTAAAATCAATCAGAAGAGATGGAGAGGGACACTTTATACTCATAACAGCAATAATCCATCAGGATGAAGTCTCAATCCTGAATATATATGCCCTTAATATAAAGCACCCACATATGTAAAAGAAACATTACTAGAACTCAAAGCACAATCAAACCCCACACACTAATAGTAGGAGATTTTAACACTCCTCTCTCACCAATGGGCAGGTCATCCAGACAGAAACTTAACAGAGAAATATGAGAACTAACAGATGTAATGAATCAAATGGACTCAATAAACTTCTATAGAACATTCCACGCAAACAGGAAAGAATGTACCTTCTTCTCAGCATCTCATGGAACCTTCTCAAAAATTGATCACATACTCGGTAACAAAGCAAACATCCACAGATACAAAAAAATTGGAGTAACTACCTGTGTCTTATTGGATCACCATGGAGTAAAGTTAGAATTTAACAACAATTCCACCCCCAAAAAGCCTACAAATTCATGGAAACTGAACAGTCAACTACCGAACCACTCCTGGGTCAAGGAAGAAATGAAGAAAGAAATTAAAGTCTTCCTTGAATTCAACGAAAATAAAGACACAACATACCCCAACCTATGGGACACTATGAAAGCAGTGCTAAGAGGAAAGTTCATAGCACTTAGTGCCCACATAAAGAAAACGAAGAAAGCATACATTAGTGACTTAACAGCACACCTGAAAGCTCTAGAAAAAAAAGAAGCAGACACACCCAGGAGGAATAGAAGACTGGAAATAATCAAACTGAGGGCTGAAATCAACAAAATAGAGACACAGAAAACAATCCAAAGAATCAATGAAACAAAGAGCTGGTTCCTTGAGAAAATCAACAAGATTGACAAACCCCTATCCAAACTAATCAAAAGGCAGAGAGAGAACACTCAAATTAACAAGATCAGGAATGAAAAGGGGGACATAACAACAGACACTGAGGAAATTCAGAGAATCATTAGTTCTTACTACAAAAGCCTGTATGCCACAAAATTGGAAAATGTAAAAGAAATGGACAGTTTTTTAGATAAATACCATACACCGAAATTAAATCAAGACCAGGTGAAAAATTTAAATAGACCTATAAGTTGCGAGGAAATAGAAGCTGTCATCAAAAAACTCCCAACCAACAAAAGCCCAGGACCAGATGGTTTTAATGCAGAATTCTACCAGAACTTCCAAGAAGAGCTAATACCTATACTCCTTAATATGTTTCGCATAATAGAAACAGAAGGGTCATTGCCAAACTCTTTTTATGAAGCTACAGTTACCCTGATACCAAAACCACACAAAGACGCAACCAAGAAAGAGAATTACAGACCAATCTCACTCATGAACATCGATGCAAAAATTCTCAATAAAATACTGGCAAACCGAATCCAAGAACACATCAAAAAAAATCATCCATTATGATCAAGTAGGCTTAATCCCAGAGATGCAGGGCTGGTTCAACATACGAAAATCTATCAATGTAATCCATCATATAAATAAACTGACAGAAAAAAAACATATGATCATTTAATTAGATGCTGAAAAAGCATTTGACAAAATTCAACACCCCTTTATGATAAAGGTCTTGGAGAGATTAGGGATACAAGGATCATATCTAAACATAATAAAAGCAATATACAGGAAGCCGACAGCTAACATCAAATTAAATGGAGAGAAACTCAAAGCGACTGCACTAAAATCAGGAACAAGAAAGGCTGTCCACTCTCTATCTCTTTTATATAGTGCTTGAATTTCTAACAATAGCTATAAGACAACATAAGGAGATCAAAGGGATTCGAATTGGAAAGGAAGAAGTCAAACTTTTATTATTTGCAGATGATATGATAGTGTACATAAGTGACCCCAAAAACTCTACCAAAGAACTTTTACAGCTTTAAATACCTTCAGTGATGTGGCAGGATACAAGATCAACTCAAAAAAATCAGTACCTCTCCTATACCCAAAGGATAAAGAAACAGAGAGGGAAATCAGAGAAACATCACTTTTCACGATAGCCACAAATAGCATAAAGTATCTTGGGGTAACACTAACCAAGGAAGTAAAAGATCTATTTGACAAGAACTTTAAGACCTTGAAGAAAGAAACTGAAGAGGATACCAGAAAATGGAAGGATCTCCCATGCTCGTTGATTGGTAAGATCAATATAGTAAAAAAAGGCAATTCTACCAAAGGCAATCTATAGATTCAATGCAATCCCCATCAAAATCCCAACAAAATTCTTCACAGACCTGGTGAGAACAATTACTAAGTTTATATGAAAAAATGAAAAGCCCAGGATAGCCAAAACAATCCTATACAATAAAGAAACTGCCGGAGGGATTACCATCCCTCACTTCAAACTCTATTACAGAGCTACAGTAATGAAAACAGCTTGGTATTGGCATAAAAATAGAGATGTTGACCAATGGATTTGAATTGAAGACCCGGATATTAATCCACAAACCTATGAACACCTCATATTTGACAAAGAAGCTAAAAGTATACAATGGAAGAGTGAAAGCATCTTTAACAAATGGTGCTGGCATAACTGGATGTCAACCTGTAGAAGAATGAAAATAGATCCTTCTCTATCTCCATGCACAAAACTCAAATCCAAATGGATTAAAGACCTCAATATAAATCTGACCTCACTGAACCTGATAGAAGCGAAAGTGGGAAGTAGCCTGCAGTACATGGGAACAGGAGACCACTTTCTATGTAAAACCCCAGTGGCACAGACAATAAATGCAACAATGAATAAATGGGACCTCCTGAAACTGAGAAGCTTCTGTAAAGCAAAGGACACAGTCATTAAGACAAAAAGGCATCTTACTGAATAGGAGAAGACCTTCACTAACCCCACATCTGACAAAGTTCTGATCTCCAAAATATATAAAGAACTCAAGAAACTAGGTAATAAAATTCTAAATTACCCAATTAAAAAATGGGGTAATGATCTGAACAGAGAATTCTCAACAGGAGAAGTTCGAATGGCCAAAAGATACTTAAGGTCATGTTCAAAATTCCTCAGCAATCAGGGAAATGCAAATCAAAACAACTTTGAGATACCATCTTGCACCTGTCAGAATGGCCAAAATCAAAAACACCAACGATTGCCTATGCTGGAGAGGATGTGGAGTAAGGGGAACTCTCATCCATTGCTGGTGGGAATGCAAACTTGTGAAACCTCTTTGGAAATCAGTGTGGCGGTTTCTCAGGAAATTGGGAATCAACTTACCTCAGGATCCAGCAATACCACTCTTGGGAATATACCCAAGAGATTCCCAATCATACTACAAAAGTATTTGTGCAACTATGTTCATAGCAGCATTATTTGTAATAGCCAGAATCTGGAAACAACCTAGGTGCCCCTCAATGGAAGAATGGATAAAGAAAGTGTGGAATATATACACATTAGAATACTACTCAGTGGTAAAAAAAATGACATCTTGAATATTGCATGCAAATGGATGGAAATAGAAAACACTATCCTTAGTGAGATATCCCAAACCCAAAAAGATGATTATGGTATGTACTCACTCATTAGTGGACTCTAGCCATAAACCAAGGACATCATGCCTATAGCTCACAAGCCTAGAGAAGCCAAATAGCAAGGTGAACCCAAAGAAAAACATATATAGATCCTCTTGGAAAATGCAAGCAAACAAGATCGCTGGTCAAAAGTTAGGAGCACAGGGATGGAGATAGGAGTGGGGGTAGGGGTGGGGATGGAGTTGAGGGAAGGGAAGAGGCGGAAGGAGAAGGGAGAAGGGAAGGACTGGGGAGAGCTTGGAGGATTGGGAGGGTGGAGATGGAGGAAGGGCCGATATTGGAGCAGGGAATAAGATAACTAAATTAAGGGAGTCATTTTAGGATTGGCAAGATACTTGGCCCTAGGGGGAATCCCAGGTGTCCACAGGGATGTCCCCAGCTAGGTACTTGGGCAGCAGAGGAGAGGGTGCCTGAACTAGCCTTGTCCCATAGTCACATTGATGAATATCTTGATTATCACCATAGAAATTTTGTTCAATGGATGGAGATAGAGACAGAGACCCACATCCATATCAGAACAATGGACTGACCTCCCAAGGTCCAGTTGAAGAGCAGAAGGAGGAAGAAGATGAGCAAGGAAGTCAGGACTGCGAGGGGCTGGTGCACCCACTGAGACAGTGTGCCTGATCTAATGGGAGCTCACCAAATCCAGCTGGACCAGGACTGAAGGCGCGTGTGATCATACTGGACTCTCTGAATGTGGCTGCCAATGGGGGCAGACTGAGAAGCCATCGATAATGGCACTGGGACCTATCTCTTCTGCATGTATTGGCTTTTGGGACCCTAGTCTATTTGTATGCACACCTTCCCAGGTGGGGATGGAGGGGGAGAGCCTTGGACTTCCTACAGGTCAGGGTACCCTGCTGTCTCTTAAGGATGTGGGAGGGGGAGGAGGGAGAAGGGGTAGTGGGGGAGCGGGAGGGGACTGGAAAAAAAAAAGACAGGATCTGGCTCGGTATTAGGCCAAGCTATCAAAATGATAAGTGTTGTTTATGGTTTAAAGATGTTTTGATGGAAAAGTTGGGAAACAAAGTATTTGACATAATTATTTTTGCCTGAGGTTAGCACTGAAAAATGGAAAAAACTTGTTTGTTAGTATGGAAAATTATGTTTGTTTTTATGTATAAATAAAGTTGACTAGAGCTAAAAAAAAAGTCACAAACAGAATGGATGCAAAACCAGGACCTATTCTTTTACTTGTAACAGGTTTTCCTTTGGGCCACCCACCAGCTCCCTAATCATGACACGGAGACTTCTTATAGTTATGAGTGCTCGGCTTTGGCTTATGCTTTTCCCATGAGCTCTTATAACTTAACCTGTTTCTCTTCATCTACGTTTTGCCTCGAGGTTTTCTTACTTTTCTTTCCTTCTATATATCTTACTTTCACTGCTTCTCATGTCTGGCTAGTGGCTGCCTTATTTCTGGTCCCTCTATGTCCTTCTCTTTCTCCCTCATTATCTCCCCCTCCTTCTCTCTCCAGCCTAGATTTCTCCTCTTAAATATTACCTCTGCCCACCAGCCCTGCCTATCCCTCTCCTGCCTAGATATTGAATATCCAACTCTTTATTAGACCAATCAGATGTCTTAGGCAGGCAAGGCAAAACAAATGCAAACATGTATTTACACAATTAAATACAGTACAAACAAATGTAACACATCTTTACATCATTAACAAAGGCAGCAGAAACAGAGGAAACATACTTTCACACAGTTAAAGTAATATTATGCAGCATAAATAAATGTAATACATTTTTTTCTAGTTAAAATAATATTCCACAACATTTGCTACATCCAAGAAACACACTCCAACATCAAAGATACACATTAACTCAGGGGAAGTATTAGAGAAAGTATTCCAAAAAAATGGACCTAAGAAACAAGTTGGTGTAGTCATTTTAATATCTAACAAAATAGACTTCAACCCAAAACTAACCAGAAGAGACAAGAAAGTCACTATATATCAAAAGACAAATCCGCCAAGAGGATACTGCAATTCTTAACATTTATTTCCCAAACACAAGGGCACCCACATTTGTAAAAGAAATACTACTACAGCTGAAATCAGGTATTCACCCTCATACATAGTGGGAGACTTCAATAATCCATTCTCACCAATAGACAAGTCATCCAGACAAAAACTAAACAGAGAAATGCTAGAGCTAACAGAGGTTATAAACCAACTGGACATAACAGCTATTTACAAGACATTTCACCCAAACACAAAAGAATATACCCTCTTATCTGCACCTCATGGAACTTTTTCCAAAACTGATCACAAAGCAAGTCTCAACAGATATAAGATACTCTTGAGCATATATCCAAAGGATGCTCCATCCTACCACAGGGGCGTTTGCTCAAGTATGTTCATTGCTGTTCTACTCATAATAGCCAGAAATTGGAAACAACCTAGAAGTCCCTCATTAGAGAATGGATAAAGAAAATGTGGTACATTTACACAATGAAATATCAGTCAACTGTTAAAAAGCGACATCATGAAATTTTCAGACAAATGAACAGAATTAAAAAAAAATCATCCTGAGTGAGGTAACCCAGACCTAGAAAGATAAATATAATATGTATTCACTCATATCTCATTATTAGCCATCAAATAATGATAGCTAAGCTATAATCTGTATACCTAAAGGCATAGAGGAAGGGACTGGGGTGGGAAATAGACTAGATTTTATGGGTGGTCTGGAGGGGGTATGAGAATGGGAGGACCTGGTGGGAAGGGAAAAGGAGATGGGATTTAGCAGGGAAATGAAGGAGGGGCAGCTGGAATTGAAAAGCATTTCAGGGGCAGTATGGAAACCTAGTTCAGTGGAAACTTCCCAAAATATATAAAGGTGATCCTAATGAAGTTTCTAAATAACGAGGGAGACAGAACCACAAAGCAGCATCTCTTGTCCCCAAAGGAAGCTTACAGTCCAGTACTAAGTTTCATCCAATTGAATTGTTGGCTGAAAGGGTCCCTTATGAAATTCCCGAACGACCCAGGTTGTTGCCAAGACTATAGGTTGCCCTCAACAAACTGGTAGCAGGGGCTTCACTGCTGAAGACAACACCCGCACAACTCATTGAACATAGAGAGGTCGAGATGGTGCCTACATAAAACCTTCACCCCCATGTTCTAGTGTCTATGACATGGAAACGTACTCTGAAGGCCACCAAAAGCGAAACATTAACACCAACCCAGCCACAAATCTGTCCTTCCTGAAAAATATGCCAGGGGGAGGGTGGCACAAATTTTGTGGGAGCAACCAACTTATGTTTGATTTGACTTAAGGCCTACTCCATACCTGAAACTGCTTAGGTGACCAAGCACCAGAATCTAGATAGCTCAGAGACCTAGGTTAAAACCAAGGCTACCTGCCTTGAAAAAACAAAAGAGAAAAAAAGGTAACAATAAAATGACTCTTAATGAAATTCTGCTATACTCAGGTCAGTGCCTTATTCAGCCATTATCAGAAAGCCTTCATACTGAAGTAGATGGGGGGAGAGAGAGAGAGAGAGAGAGAGAGAGAGAGAGAGAGAGAGAGAGAGAGAGAGAGAGAGGAGGAAGAGGAGGAGGAGGAGAAAAGGAGAGGAGGGAAGAAGGTAGGCAGGTAGGCAGACAGACAGAACTTGGAACACACAGCTCTAAAGAAGGTATCTCCATTAAATTCCTCCCTTTAGAGCTTAGGGAACTCTACTGGAATCCCGCAGAAGAGAAGGCAGAAGGAGTTGGGGTACAGAGGGGATGGAGGACACAAGGCCCTCTAAATCAACTGAGCAAAATTCACTTGAACTCACAGAGCCTGAAGCAGCAAGACCAGAGCCTACCTGGGTCTGCACCAGGTCCTCTGCATATGCGCTATAGCTTTCAGTCTAGTGCTTTTACGAGACTCCCAAATGTGTGAGTGAGTGGGTGAGTGGGTGGGGCTCTGATTTTAGTGCCTTCTTTTGGGGCTCTTTTATTTTTCTGTTGACTTGGTTGTACAATTTTTTTTTATTTTTCACCTTTCTGTGGCCTTCTTTTGAACTCTGTTTCTTTTATTTTTATTTTTAATTTTTTGGCTTTTTTATTGATTTTTATTGAGCTCTACATTTTTCTCTGCTCCCTTCCCTTCCTCTCCCCTTAACCCTCTCCCATGGTCCCAAGCTCCCAATTTATTCAGGAGATCTTGTCTTTTTCTACTAGATTTTATGGGTGGTCTGGAGGGGGTATGAGAATGGGAGGACCTGGTGGGAAGGGAAAAAGAGATGGGATTTAGCAGGGAAATGAAGGAGGGGCAGCTGGAATTGAAAGGCATTTCAGGGGCAGTATGGAGACATCCCTGTATGTCTCTTTTAGGGTCCTATTCTTGTCTAGGTTCTCTGGAACTGTGAATTGTAGGCTCATTTTTTTTCTTTATGTCTAAAAGCCACTTATGAGTGAGTACATATGATATTTATCTTTCTGGGTCTGGGCTACCTTACTCAAAATAATGTTTTCTGGCTTCATCCATTTGCCTGCAAATTTCAAGATGTTGTTATTTTTTTCTGCTGTGTAAATTTTCTCCATTGTGTAAATGTACCACATTTTCCTTATCCATTCTTCAGTCGAGGGGCATTTAGGTTGTTTTCAGGTTCTGGCTATGACAAACAATGGTGCTATGAACATAGTTGAGCACATGTCCTTGTGGTACGATTGAGCATTGTTTGGATATATACCCAAAAGTGGTATTACTGGGTCTTGGGGAAGGTTGTTTTCTAATTTTCTGAGAAATCACCACACAGATATCCAAAGGGGCTGGGTTTGTACAATTTTGATATGAAGGTTTTACTTTTTCTGTAATTGGACCCTGTCCTCAACCTTTGCAATTGGACTCAATTTTGCCTCTAAAGTTGGACTCGGGTGGACAACAGCTTCTTCCTAGCAGCTTAGTCAGGGGTTCATTATTGCATTCCAATAGGTTTTCCATCTCTGGCATTCTAGGCTTCTTGGAAACTGCTTACCCTTTAACCCCTTGTATGCCCTCCATGGTCTATATATTATAGATAGATTTACCTTGTGGTGTTTAATGTGTGATCTGAAAAAAAAAATCAAGACTGAAATAAAAGAACCTTAGCCAGGGTTGCCAAGGAAAGCGGAATTTCTGAATGTTGGCTGCCACTGAAATTTCTATACCTTGTGAATTTTTCACTTAATAAATAGGTCACAAACCTAGCAATTTGCCCAGAGTAGCAGGACTCAGAAGTGGCTTGATTATGGTGGAGATACTTTCTTTTTCCCTGTCTTCTCTGCTACTCAGGCAGCCAGGTTTTAATATGACCAGCAGGGGGAAGCCCGGTGGGCGGGGAGGAAGCGGTTAGTGGCACCAGACAAGAGGACACTCACACTAATGAAAGAACCGTGACGTCAGAGATAAAGTAGCATTCCAGGGAGGAGTTAGGAAGCCCAGTCACTCGCATTTGGGAGCCCATTTGACCCAGTTGATGCGCCAGAGTCGCAGGTGGCTGGGCTGTGCAGAGATGTACTTCTGCTGGACTGCGGACGGTCCGGAGCCTCGGCGCCTGAAGGCAGGAGACGGCGGTGAGCTCTTGCAGGCAGCCAGTGGGGAGCGCCACTCTCTGCTACTGTTCAGCAACCACCGGGTGTACTCCTGTGGGGACAACAGCTTGGGCCAGCTGGGCCAGAAGAGAAAACAGAATACCGAAAGGCCAGGTGAGTACGCAGCCCAGGAGCGGGTGCCCGGACGGGACGGGATGTGGGCGCCTCGGTTGCTGGACCAGGGATACTTTGAAGCCGGTTTCCCCAAGGATACTTGGAAGCCGGTTTCCCTGCTTTGAGCTGCTCAAGTCAGTGGTTTCGTTTCCCAGGACTCTAGAGTTAGTTTGCGTTTGTTTCAGTTTCCAGTTCCTCTTCTTTGAGAAACGATGAGCCAATCAGAACTGCGTTCCTCTAGATAGAAAAAGGTCCCTCCCCCTTGACTTTTCAGACTTTCAGGGAGGGGGATGGGGTTGTCTTCTAGATCGAGTGAGTTGTACACCTTTAACTAGTTTAGCAATGCCTGTGGACATCTTTTCTCCTAATTTTAAGAAAAAGTATAGTAGCACTTTTGGGCATTAAAACTGTTGTAGGAACATAGAAAAAAAAAGCCACCTGTAGGGTCTGGAGAGATCGCTCAGTGGTTAAGGGTTTGGTTCCTAGCACCTATGTGCCAGTTTACAATCACTTTGTAATTCCAGTTCCAGGGGATCTGATGCCTCCGTGGGCACCAGCACACACATATGCACACAGTATCGCACACGCACATAAAAATAAATAAAAATATATTTCAAAAGAAGCCACCTGTAGTCACATCAACAGATCTAATAACAGGGAATAGTTCCTGCTTCTCTTATTTTCTGTGTATGTATTTGATCCTTATAGAATCATGTCTTTGTAAAGTATTGTATTTAAACAAATTGTGTTTTTACCAAAATATATTCATCTATTGGGTTTTTTATATATTATACTGATTCATATTCTTATAAATATGGATCTAGCTAAAGTTCTAGGGTTTTTGGTTTATTTGTTTGTTTGCCACTTTATATGCTAAGCATCCACTCTACCATTGGGCTATGTTACATTCCCAGGCCTTGACCATATTTGATTATGTGTTTAGAATAATTTGAATATCTGTGTGGAAAATGAAAAGCAGCCTCTGTTCTTTTAGATGCAGTTCCTGAAAGCTGCAAATTTCACAGGAAAAAAACCAACAGGCAAAAAACAGCATTCAATTTTATCAGTCTTTTACCTAGAAAGTAACTCGTCTGCATGGGAATTCACAGAAAGTAAATAAAACCCAAAGAGGTGCTTAGATTCAGGAACTTGTGTACTCTATTTAACAAAAGAAAGGAGCTTGGGATTTTACTGAATAATAAATTATGTGGGATCATCAAGAAATAGTGATAGAGCACTTGCCAGACATGAGTAAGGTCCTAGGGTCACACCCTAGTATTGCAAAAACAGAAAAAAGCAGAATGAAATAAAAAAGATAACCTATGTACATTAATAGCCTAAAGCATTAATTGTAACATTTTGTTACTCATGAAGAGACCAGCACTAGAGTATAAGGCCTCAGGCTACCCTGAGGGGTGTGAGCAGATTCCAGACAGAAATTTCCACAAACTTATACAGAGCTTAAGGGAGCAAGACAAAATAATTCTCTTGGTTAAAGTGGTCAGAGCCTTGGTTAAAGTTACTGGACAGCTTCTGTTCTCTGTGTAGAGGTTAGCTGGGCGTTTTCAGTTTCATTTCCCTGGGCTGTGACATCATTAACAGCTGGGTTTCATTTGCTTATGTAAGAACTCAAGGTGATAAGCCTTGCTAGCCAAGTTGTGTCCAGGCAGTCAGAATAACACTGCTGTGTTTCCCCATATGTACCACGAGCATATTGGGCTGTTTCCTCCCGGTGTTTAGTAGGTCTTTAGACTTTGGTTTAACAGACATTGAAGGAGACAAAGTCTCTGAGTAAAGTCTTGCTTTTTGAAGGCAATTACTGTCTTAAACTCTAGAAGCTTATAACATTATGGGAGTTTTCTCTTCATTTTTGTTTCCAAAGAACCAATCCAGGCATTGGCTACTGTGAACATTGACCTTGTGAGCTGTGGGAAGGAGCACTCCATAGCTGTCTGCCACAAAGGAAGGGTCTTTGCATGGGGAGCAGGTTCTGAAGGGCAGCTGGGGATTGGAGTATGTAAGGAAATAAACTTAATGCCTACGTAAGTATTTTAATTCACTCCTTTCCCCAGTAATTTTGAGTGCTAGGTACTCAAACACCAGGACACAAAGATGACCTTGACTAAGGTATCCCTAGCCTCAAGGGTTAAAATGCGGTAAGAGAAGTGGTCAGAAAATCATTTGCAGAACCCATTGTTTAATTAGAGCCCATGAGGGAGAAAGTCAGAATGAAATGTTATGTGATCCTTGAGTCCTAATTTTATTTCTTATAATATACATATGGGGATGCACTTGGACTCCTAAAGTAAATAAAAATCAAAAACAACTATTTTAAATTCAAACTATCATGAAACCAAGAACTTAGAAAGAAATCTCAATTGATTACCTTGCATCTGAGTAAAGCAGAGCCTCTCACATTAAGCCACACCCTATGTGTTTCCCAAATATTCAATGAATGAAATTATGATGAAAAAGCCTAATGGAACAAGCCATACTCTTCCACTGAAGCTCTAAGATACATAGACCTTTACAGAGATAGAGACAGGAGTTCAAGGTCATCCTCAATTGCTTAGGGAGTCAGAGACCATCTAGATCTATGTGAGACCTTTTTTCACTCTCCTCATCTTAAAAACTCCAAATACCCAAACTACACCAAACCAAACCAAACAAACCAACTGATGGAATGTGATTTGGGCTGTGTGCTGTACTTTGAAATGAATAAAATTGATTAGAAAGGAGTGGACGGCAGGTCCTCCTAGGTAGTCAGATGTCTTGTCACGAAGTGATGCATGATCAAAGAATATGGTTAGAATATACTGCTGTCTCCTACACTATCCAGAGAAAATACAACCATGGGAGTGGCATTAGCAGGGTCAGCGTGGGAAAGAAGAGTCTATCAGGCCTGATGAAGAGATATGAAAGGTGCAAAATAAGTGGGGGAGCCCCAAATGCTACCCCGACTTCACAAGGGGACAGAGATGATCTGGAGTTCTTAGAGGCTGGGAGGGAAACCCTTCCCCTCAGTAGCTAAAGTCACAAAAAGAAGGAAGGAAAAAACAGTGTGGCTCTTTGAGATAATGGTATTACAGAAGCACAAGAGGATAAAATTGTTCTCTGAGATCTGATGTATTATCTAGAATACTTTTAAATGTCTCTTCCTAAACAAGGTTTAACAGACTTTTGTGACTTTTTTTTATTATAGGAAAATAAAAACTCTGGATGGCATAAAAATAATTCAAGTTTCCTGTGGACACTACCACTCCTTGGCATTATCGGAAGGTAGAGAATACTTTGGGAGCCTCTGAATGTCACTAGAAAAATATTTTAAATATAAATTATAACCAAGGATTTTTAATTCACCAGATCCACCAGGTTTCATTTGAATGCATTTAGAACTTTTTTTTTTTTTTTTTTGAGGCAGGGATTCTCTGTGTAGCTCTGACTATCCTGAAATTTAGTCTGTAGACCAGGGTGGCCTTGAACTCACAAAGTTCGCTTGCCTATGCCTCCCCAGTACTGGGATTAAAGGCATGGGCATCTAGCTGCATTTAGAACATTTTAACTGTAGGTTTCATCCAATATGATGTTCTTCACTTTTTGTTTTTTCAAATGTCTCTGTTCTTATTCAAAGTAGTGTGTGTCTCACTGCAGTCTGGGATCTCCTTTTCACGTGAATGACCAACTTCAGGGCTGCCTTTATACTCAATGTCTCATCCTCATCAGTAAACTGAACCTTTAGATAAAAGAAAAGTCGGGATGTCAGATTCAGGACTGTATATTTTCCCACTGATCTCTCTCATACCTCACCATCCTCATCATCAGCTCAGATTTCTTGATGAGGCATAGTGAGGAGAAAATCTACTTTATCTTGTGAGGAGTGTCATAGTGGCTTCAAATTAAATGAAAAATGATTAACATAAAAAGGCACCCAGTTATTGCTAATATTTTCATGTGCAATAATTCACAGAAAAGAAATGAAACTAAAGCTGGGCGGTGGTGGCGCATGCCTTTAATCCAAGCACTCCAGAGGCAGAGACAGGTGGATCTCTGCGAGTTCAAGGCCAGCCTAGTCTACAGAGCTAGTTCTAGGACAGACTCCAAAGCTACAGAGAAACCCTGTCTCCAAAAACCAAAAAAGAAAAAGAAACTAAAAGAAATACTTAGAACTCGTGACTTGCATATCACTTTAAGAAAGGAAAGAATTGGGCTTCAGTGGATAAGTGACAGAGAAATGGTTAAAATTTTTTTTGAGGAAATAACTGAAGATAAAGGGGGTTTTAGTAAGATTTGTTTGTGCAGATTTTTCTCAGAGCCAACTCTAACTTTCAGTCTAAGAGTTGCTCTCCTTTCCCTGCTATTTTTCACAGAAAACACCACATCTTGTCTTATACAAGGGAGAGAAAGGAGGGAGGGAGTCTTCTCATACCTGTTCATTCCCAGGTGCCTTGCTTAAAATAATCCTCACACCACGGTGACAGTTACATATTTTGAGTTAGCGTCTGTTGATTTCCTTGAAGTGACGAGTAGTATTGTCAAGTTCTTTTGGTGATGCCTTATGTGTCATTGCAACTGCATCTTTAACTACTGAGCCTCAACTCTTTCTCATCTGTAGGAACATTGATGCTTGACGTACAAGCTGTGTAAAAAAAACTCCGTGAGAGAGTGTACACAGTGCATCCTGAGGGCTGCTTACAGCATAGAGTGGGGTACCACACCTTAGCCTCCACCCCTCTCATCCTCTCTCTTAATGAATGAGCGCACTGAGGGCTGCTTACAGCATAGAGTGGGGTACCACACCTTAGCCTCCACCCCTCTCATCCTCTCTCTTAATGAATGAGCGCACTGAGGGCTGCTTTCAGCATAGAGTGGGGTACCACACCTTAGCCTCCACCCCTCTCATCCTCTCTCTTAATGAATGAGCGCACTGAGGGCTGCTTTCAGCATAGAGTGGGGTACCACACCTTAGCCTCCACCCCTCTCATCCTCTCTCTTAATGAATGAGCGCACTAAGGATTAAAGTTTGTTGTGACACTTTTCAAGCTGATTTGTTTTTGTTGATTCTCTTCCCTGCTTCTTTCTCCTTTTCTTACCCCAATGCTCACACCTTGTACTCTCTGACCACAGCAAGCTCCCTTCTTCTTTTGTGCCACAAGCCTTCAAACATTCTATTCTTTTCTTAGGTGTTGGCACGATGCAAATCATTTCTTAGTGGTATCCACCTGTCTTTACACTGCTCTGGAGTATTGCGGCTGTAGGAAAGGCATTCCATACATTTGCTACAGTGAACTGTATGTTTTTACAGACATTTATAAGAACTTCACATTTCATGATCTGTCCTCAAGAGTTTTTCTCAGAGGACTAAACAACTTTAGAAGAGTTAAAAGTTAGCTATCAATAACAGAAAATGCTTAAGATGTGTTGACCTTTATTTACTTGTGTAATTAAGCACTAGACATGTTTAGTTTTAAATATTCTTAAATTACATTTTTATTGATTTTTGTTTTGTGTGTATGTATGTGGCCATGTGGGTGTCAGAGGACAGTTTTCAAGAACTGGTTCTCTCCTAATGTGAGTCCCAAGAATTGAATTCAAATCACCAGGCTTTGTGACAAGTGTCTTCATTTACTGAGCTTCTGACCAGTCCAGGAGAGCTAAGTTTATCTCATTTAAATGATCCATCTCTGGTCCAATCCCACATAGATGCCAATGCACCTCATGGTAGTCATCCAGAAGTGTTTACTGAATGTCTGAAAGTTTAGACAAAGAAAATAAAGCAGTGAACAATTCTAAGACCCCATTGTGAAGCAAATAGAGATATAAACCAGGAAGCACATGGCTATAGTGTTATGCAGAAAAACAGGAGGAAGGGATATGGTAAAAGTGGAACAAAACAGGCCTTTAGGGGATGGAGACTGAGTATTGGAGTGGAAGGGAAAAGTCCTTCTTTTCTTCTCCTTCTCCTTCTCCTCCTCCTCCTCCTCCTCCTTCTCCTTCTTCTTCTTCTTCTTCTGTTTTTTGAGACAGGGTTTCTCTGTAGCTTTGGAGCCTGTCCTGGAACTAGCTCTTGTAGCCCAGGCTGGCCTTGAACTCACAGAGATCCTCCCCCCTCTGCCTCCCCAGTGCTAGGATTAAAGGCATGTGCCACCACCGCCCTGCTAAGTCTTTCTACTTATTAAAAGAAGTCCTATTCAGAAAGTCATTTCCAAACCTGTGTACTGTACTGCCAATGTTTTCTCCAATCAGTTTTAGTGATTCAGGTTTGAAATTGAAGCTTTAATCCACTTGGAGTTAATCTTTGGGCAGTGTAGTAGATATGTATTCTTCATGTGGACATCCAGTTTTCCTAGCACCATTTGTTGAAGGTGCTCCCTCTTCTCCAGGGTATGTTTGCAGCATCTTTGTAAAATATCAGATTGTTGTAGTTATGTGTATTCATACTTAGTATTCTATTTTGTTCCATTGATTTATATGTCTGTTTTTGTGCCAGTACCATGCTGCTTTTATTATTATATCTCTTTAATATATTTTGAGATTTAGAAAGATAATCACTCCACTTGTGTTTTTTTTTTCCTTTGTTTGTTTATTTGAACAGGATTGCTTCTTTGATTACTGAGGGTCTCTCTTGTTCCATATGAGTTTTTAGATTTTTTTTTCTGTTTCTATAAAGAATGTTGTGGAGGTTTTGATTAGGATTGCACTGAATCTGTTCATTGCTTTTGGTAGGGTTGTCATTTTCACAATATAATCTCTTCCTACTCACAAGTATGGGAATGTTTTTATTTTTTATTTTGCCTTGTTTTGTTTTATTTTCTAATGTCTCCTACCTTTTCATTCAGAGATTCAAAGTTTTCTCTGTAGAGGTCCCTCACCTCCTTGGTTAGGTTCATTCCTAGATATTTATTTTCTTTGAGGCTATTGTGAAATTGGCATGAGTTCATCATCTCTTTCTCAGACTATTTAATATTGGTCTACTGATTTTCATGAGTTGATTTTTATATGTTGCCATTTTGCTAAAATTATTGATTCTTTCTAGAAGTTTTCTGAGGGAGTACTTGGGGTCTCTTACGTCTAATACCATGTTATCTGAAAATAAGGATAATTTTACAGCCCCCCTCCCATTTTGACTCTTTAATTTCCTTCTATTGCCTTATCACTCCAGATAGTGCTTGGAGCACTATATTGAAAGGGAGTGAGGACCATAGACAGCTCTGCTTCATTCCTGATTTTAATGGGAATGATTCAAGTTTTTCTCCATTTAGGATGTTTGTCATATTTAGCCTTTATTGATTTGAAGTTTATTCCTTCCAGTCCTACTCTCTCTAGGACTTTTATTATGAAAGTCTGTTGGAGTTTGTCAAAGAATTTTTCTGTATCTACTCAGATGAGCATGTGATTTGTTTCCTTACATCTAGTTACATTACTTGTTTATTGACTTACATATGTTGAGCCATCCTTACGTCTTTGGAATAAGGCCAAATTTGGTGATCTTTTTGACATATGCCACCACAGTTTAAAAGTATTTTATTGAGCATTTTTGTAACTATGTTCATAAAGGATATTGGCCTGTGGTTTTGGTTTACTTGCTCTGTTCTTACCCAGTTATGGTATAGAGTGATAAGTGTTTTTTCTGTTTCTTTCTTTTTGAATAATTTAAGAAGTAATGGTTATACATCTTCTTTGAAAGTCCAGTTTTACTGTGAATTTATCTGGGCCTGGGATTGTTTTAGTTGGTAGGGTTTTTATTACAGTTCTTAGCTCCTTATTTCTTATGGGCCTATTTAGGTTGTTGATCACTTCTTGAATTAACTTTAGTGGTTTGGATGAATTGTGAAATCAATCCACTTCTTTTAGATTTTCCAACCTAGTAGAGTTGATATTTTGTATTGTATTGTTTGTTTCTATTTCACTGATTTCTGTACTGATTTGTATTATAGCTTGCCATCTGCTGGTTTTGTAATTAGTTTGTTCTTGCTTTTCCAATTCTTGGGTTACATCATTAAGTCATTCATTTATAATCTTTCTAGTTTTCAATATAAGAGCTCAGAGCTGTACAGTTCCCCCTGAGGATTGCTTTAAATGTATACTAGATGTTTGGGTGTGTTGTGTTCTTATTTTAATTTATTTCCAGAAAGTTGAGAACTATTTTTCTTGACTTCTCCATTGGTTATTCATCTCCAAGTAATGAGCTGTTTTATCTCCGTGAGTTTGTATATTGATAGAGATTTGTTTGTTGATAATTTTTTTTTATCATGGTCAGATAGGATACTAAGTTATTTAAATTTTTCTGAATTTGTTGAGAATATTTTTGTGTCATAGTGTATGTTCTATCTTATAGGAGTTTTCATGGGATGCTGAGTGGAATGTATGTTCTTCTGTGTTGGGATGAATATTCTGAAGATAACTGTTAGGTTCATTTGAAGTATGATGTCACGAAATTCTGATATTTCTTTGTGCATGTTTTCTTCTCCAGATGGCCTCTAAACCTCCCTATACTTAGAGAAAGTGGGGTGGTAACATCATCGGCTATTATTGGGTTGGTGTTAATCTGTGTCTTTAATTTTGATCCTATAGTTGCTATGAAGTTGTGTGCACTAGAGTTTGGTGCCTACATGTTTAGTATTCTAATGTTTTATTGGTTAACTGGTCCTTTGATTAGAATGAATAGAAGAATTCTAATTTATTTGAGTCTTAACTATCTCTTTGATTCATTCTAGTTTGAAGTCTATTTTGTCAAATATTAGGATGGCAATGTGTGCTTCCTTTCTGGTCCCATTTGTTGGGAATATTTTTTTCTATCTTTTTACTTTAGAGTAGTTTCTTTCCTTAAAACTATGATTATTTTCTTGTAATTAACAGAAATATGGATTTTGTTTTTTAAATTCAGCCTCTGTCTTTTAATTGGACAGTCAAGACCATTAATACTTAAAGTTACTGTTTAAGGTGTGTGTTGATTCCAGTCTTGTTCACTTTTTTTGTTGTCTGTGTTCTTATTCTTAGCTTGTGTTTTAGTGATTATATCTTCATTTTTTTCTTTCTGCAGTCTCTTAGATATGTTTTTTTCCTGTCTTCAGTCTGAAGCATTTCTTCCAATATTCTTTTCAGGTCTACTTTTGTATGTATGAATTCTATTAGCATTCTTTTTCTTTCTATCTCATATATGGCTAATAGTTCCAGTGGATACAGATATACAGTTTTGTATTTGTGGTCTTTTAGAACTTGGATACATTGCTCCAAGCTCTTCTTGCTTTCAGAGTTTTCATTGAGAAATGAGATATTATTATGATGGGTTTTCTTTTATTTATTTTTTCTCTTGCAACTTTTAATATCCTTCTGTACATTTTAATGTTTTAACTGTTGCGTGCTATGAGGAATTTCTTCTCTGGTTTTGTCTATTTGGTATTTTGCATGTTTCTTGTGTTTTTCTGGGTAGGTCTTTCTTTAGTTTGGGACTGTATCCTTCTGTGATCGCACTGAATTTCTGGTTATTACACTCACCTGGGATTTGTATCCTTTATCTATGCCTTAGTGCCAAGATTTGTTTTTTCATGCTTTCTCACAATTAATGCCTGTTCCCTTCTTATCTTTTATAACAGTTTTCACATTCTTTTCTTTTGTTGTCTAATTTTTTATTTTTGGTCTTGATATTACATCTTTCACTTGATCAGTTCTACTTGTGAGCCTTTCCTCTGAGTTTTCTACCTGGGTTATTGAGCTTTGAAAGGGTTTTGGTATTTTCTTTTTAATTCCATTTCCATTTCCGCTTAAGTGCTCCTCAATATTTCTGTCTTTTTATTAGATTTGTATCTCAAATTTATATTGGCTTCATCATTTCTCTCATGTTTGTTTTTTCTTGAATATGAGACAGGTATTTGTTCTTTATGTTCACTAAACTGTATCTTTTTTTTAAACTCCTTGAATTCTTCAATGAAGTTTATGTTGTTCTTTTTAGGTTCTGTACCTCATTGTCCATCTGGGTGATTCTTACTGAAGAATCTTTTACAGGATGGGTGTATCTGGGGGTGTATATACTGTCTTGATCTTTCATGTTGTTTCTACAAGAAGCAAGGGCATATGGACTTCTTTAGTCGGCTGTGTTTCTGATGTGGACAAGGCATGCTTTGAGACTGGACTCTAGTACGGGATGTGTGTACTCGGCTTGGACTGGAGAGTGGATCTATCCCAGTCCACACGAGGTGACCAGAGTCAGGAAGGGTCATGCCACAGCATGCAGAAAGGTTACCCGTGTCTCCTTATCACATGGACCAGCAGAAGGTTCTTAGTGGAAAGGAGCCTATTATAGGGTGAGTCCCAAAGAGAAGAGTGGCTGGGGGTGAGGGTGGGGTGCCAGGATTACTGGCAGGCAGCTGCAGGGTGACGTGTTTTGGGAACTGAAATTAAATTGTTACAGGTTTACTTTGACCACCCTTGGCAGAAAAGATTGTCGGGGGGGGGTAAAATAGTAGTTTGAGGCTACTATAATTTCCCATGGTGACTTAGCTTAAATGGTAATAATTGAGAGATGAGAAATGGGTTGTATTCTGCATAGATTTGGCAGCAGGGAGGTGGGAGTTAGGGTTCTAGTTTGAATGCTATAGAAAACACAAGTTAAGGGCAACTCCAAGAATTTGTCTTTGCAAAGGAAAAGAATGGACATTGTTTTGAAGGGGCTTCTGATATGAACTTGCTGACACCCACGCCTTTCATCAGAAAATTTTAGTCTTGTTTCCTCCTTTTTCCTTGTTTTACTTTTTTGAAGGTTTGTAGACTGAAGCACAATAGAGAGTAGGAGAAAACTGTGCCTTTGCAACACCATGGGTGAACTTGTAGGATAGTATAGCAGTAACTTAAGCCAAACATAAAAAGACAACTACTACCTACCTCACTTACATGTAAAATCAAAGAAAGCTGGACTCCTAGAAACAGAGTAGAATGGTGGTTGCGAGGAGCACACAGGCAAGGGAAGTGAAGTGTTCATGTGTAGATGAACGCGGTCTGGAAACCTGTCGTTCTGTAATGTACCTACCATTAACAATAATGCTTTATGTACGTGACCTTGAGGAAGAATGCAGGGTTTTGTTTTCTTCCACTTTCCTGTTTGCTTATTTACTTGGCACTAGTCAAGGACCTTACGTAGTCTGAGCACACTCTAGATCTATACAGCCCCAGCCCTGCAAGCAGAATTTGAAAAAACACCACCAACAAAAGCCCTGTGTGAGGCAATTTAATCACTAATTCTGGCATTTGTTTTAGAGTGTATATGGATATTAGAATATTACTTCAACATTTCAAATATATATAAGTTTCTTTTGTCAATTATACTTCAATAAAACAGGAAAAGAAGTGTGGAACTAAGGTGTTTTTTTGTTGTTTTTTTTTTTTACTATTTTGGTAATTGGTGTGCAATTCTTAAATGTTCTTTATTTTTGTAGATGGCCAAGTATTTTCATGGGGAAGTAACAGTCAAGGTCAGCTGGGCCTGGGGAAGACCTTCAGTTCCCAAGCCAGCCCCCAGAGGGTGAAGTCCCTGGAGGGAATCCCACTGGCTCAGGTGGCTGCAGGTGGCAATCACAGCTTTGCTCTGTCTCTCACGGGGACTTCATTTGGCTGGGGAAGCAACAGTGTTGGGCAGCTGGCCCTCAGTGGGGAAAAAGCCAAAGGTAAGGAAATAGTTTTGTCTGTACAACAAATTGTTCTTCCTCTGCAGCTGAAAGACTAGCCTGCCAAATGGCACATCACAGTTTCCAAACCCTGCCACGTTAGCATCGCCTGGGAAACTATCAGTTTCCTGTTGCTTCTGGAATAATACCACAGAACTTTTAGCTATACAAAGCAATGCACTTTTTATGTAGTCAGTAATCTGTTACCTCGTCTCAGGCAGCAGGGTTGCCTTGCTTCCTGAAGGTTCTGGGTGAGAATCCACTCTGTTGTCTTTTCTAGCTTCTATAGAACTCTAGTATGAATAGGATATTCCCCGTGTCTTCAAAGTCTGCAGTGGCCGATTAAGTCTGTTTTAAGTCATGTCGTTGTGACACTAGCTCTTTTGCATTCATTCTCTCAATTAAAGGAATACCATTGGGCCCACCTGGATCATCCAGGCTAATCTCCCTACTTTATGGTCAACTGATTAGCATTTTTAATTAACTGATTTCCTTATTGTTCCTTTGTCAGGTGACTTATAATATTTGCAAAGCTCTGGGCTTGGGATGGAAACTATCTGTCTACCTTTAAAGCTCTTGATGCCCAGGTTGAGCTCTGTGCCCATTAGGTCAGAATGTCTGCGAGTGACAGTCAGGCTTCAGCCGTTCTGGACTTGGGAATCACTGATCATATTACAGGAAATGACTAGCTCCTGTGTTAAGAAAAAAAGTCTCTGAGCATCTGTTGCTCTAAAATCCAATTCATTAAGAAGTCTTCTCCAAGAACTCCATTCCCCTCCATTATCTCTTTGAATCTGGCTAATATATATCAGCACCTACTATATGCCAGTACTTTGGAGATCACTTACATCCCATCTAACTCTCTTAAGATGAGTTCTCTTATTCTCTGTGTCACCAACATGCGTTCTGGCATCTACTATATATCAGAAATGAATATAAATTATGAAAACATATTGGGAGCCTTGGTATGTTTGAGGTTAATTGCTTGATATTTTCTAGAAAGTTAATGGTTTCCAGAAATAAGTATTAAAGTGTGGATTTCCCCCCTCAAATCATGTTTTTAATACTTCTGAATTTTTCACTTTTAAAATCATGTTGAGCTATAAGACAGAGATTTGGATACTACAAAAGTTATAGAATTATAAAGAATTCTGAGCTACCATACCTCACACACACACCAGAATCTCCCTTTGTAGCCCACACTGGTCTCAAGCATATGAACCTGCCTCTGAGTCTTTCTCTTATATTCTAGAAAGTCTGCTTTCTTTCAGCAGTGCAAATCCACAAGCCCTATTCAATTGGTGCCCTGAAGAATTTGGGTGTGGTTTATATCAGCTGTGGTTATGAGCACACTGCAGTGCTTACCCAGGTAATTCAAAACGTGCTTCTCCTGTTTAGATGTCAGAGAAAAGGTGAAATGATATGTGCCCTGTCTAATGTTAAAAACAAGTGATCTGAGTCTGTCCAGGTTACTGTAACAAAGCCCTATCAATTGAGATGCACACACTTCTCACAGCTCTGGAAGTCAGGGAGTCCAAGATCAAGCCGGCAGACTTACATACAATGATGGGTACCCTTCTGATTCCTACATGACAGTTGATGTGTTCTCATGCGGTGGAAGGGGTCAGAGTATCCTCTCTCGAGTCTTCTTTTATAAAGAGAATAATTCCACCAATGAAGGATTTACCCTCATGGCTGAATCATCTACCAAAAGCCCCACTCCACCTCCTAATAGCACTATAATAGAATTTAGGTTTTGTTTTAAAGATTTATTTTGTGGGTATGAATGTTTTGTCTGCCTGTATGTCTGAGCATCACACGCACACAGTGTTCATGGAGGCCAGAAGAGGTGGCCAGAGTCCCTGGAACTGACATTACAGACAGTTGTTAGACTCTTCGTGGGTGCTGGGAACAGACCTTATGTCTTCTGCTGGGGCAACAAGTGTTCCTAACTGCTGAGTCATCTCTCCAGTTCCCGGAATTAGGATTTAAATTTATTTAAAATGTTCAAATGTTCAAATGTGACATAAGATAGATTTCAATATGAAAACATACCTACTTAATGTGCAAATGTCTAAAGTGGAAAACTGAACATAAATCAGGAACTGTCTCAAGATACTGTAGTAGAAGCAAATGTGGGAGCCATTTTAGGCCATTTGTCACTGTCAGTGTAGGTGCACAGAAAAATTTATTGTATCGTTTTCAATAATCCCCTCCACAGACAAGAACACACTTCGTCACATTCCTTGCTTGATACGACAAGCCAGTTTGGTTAGTGTTTTCCTCTGTCTCTTATCCTGGCTGTCCAGTGTATTCTAATGGGACAGAGAGGTCTCATCATCATAACAGGCTTGAAAATGATTTCTATAGTTTAAATTCTTGTTTAAAGACTACATTCTGCAGGACCAGGTAGAGTATCAATGGTAGAATCCTTGACTTTTTGGAGCTGATTTTCAATGCCAGAAAAAAAGTTTATATGCCAAATGATTTTTAAGTTGTATTATTACTACTAATTACTATGATTTCAATAGATAAAATGAAGGACCTTAGGAATTAAGATAAGTGCTCAACCACTTAGCTATGTTTCTAGTCCACCAGATTATTTTGTTATTTTTATTACTTGTTTTAAAACCATGACTTCAATTGTTTGAATCATATTAATCTTAGTTGACAAGAGAAATATAGAAGTGTGTGTGTGTGTGTGTGTGTGTGTGTGTGTGTGTGTGTGTGTGTGTGTGTGAATGAGTTAAAGTGCAAGAGGTTTCAGATTCTCTGGAGCTAGAGTTACAGGAAGTGGTGAGCTGTCTGACATGGGGGTAGGAATCGATCTCTGTCCTCAGCAGCACCTGTTCCTAAGTGCTAAGCCATCTTTCCAGCCTCTCTCTTAGCAATTTTAAATGTGTAATATATTTTTAATGTTTTGTGCATAATTTTAAAGGAAATTTCATAGATAAATTTATAAATAACTTTTGGAATAATAAGATGGATAATTTTGGAATAAGTTTTTGGAAATTTATAAATGAATATAGATAATTTTGGAATAAATTTATGGAAGTTTATAAATCGATTTATAAAATATACAAATCAATTTCACATATTACTTTCATCTTGTGATAGTTATATTTTAAAACATGAAATTAATCTGATTCCTTATTTTTAAACAGGATGGGCAAGTGTTTACATTTGGAGACAATAGCTCTGGGCAGCTACAGCACAGTCCCCAAAGTGAGAGAAGAGGCCCACAACTCGTGGAAGGAATTCGTGGCTCTGTTTCGATGATAGCGTGTGGAAGGTATTGAGCTTTTTAAAAACGTTTTAATAGAAAGTATTAAGCTTATTACTTAGAAACACAAAAACAAGCTGGACAATGGTGGCACATACCTTTAATCCCAGCACTTGGGAGGCAGAGGCAGGCAAATCTTTGTGAGTTCAAGGCCAGCCTGATCTACAGAGTTAGCTCCAGGACAGCTAAGGCTGTTATACACAGAAATCCTGTCTCAAAATATCAAAAAAGGAAGAAAAAAAAGGAAGGAAGGAAGGAAGGAAGGAAGGAAGGAAGGAAGGAAGGAATTAACCCAAAACATGTGTCTAAACTTTTATTTATTTATTTATGTTTTTCAATACAGGGTTTCTCTGTAGCTTTTGAAGTCTGTCCTGGAACTCGCTCTGTAGACCAGGCTGGCTTTAAACTCACAAAGATTCACCTGCCTCTGCCTCCCAAGTGCTGGGATTAAAGGTGTGCGCCACCGCCAACAGGCTTTTTTTTTTTTTGAAAAATTGCTTCTTTTAAATATATTTTAATTTAAAATTTTCATTTATGTTAATAATTTTGTAACAAATAAGCATTAGAAGTTTAGTATATATACACCACCTCACTATCAGTAGAGGGTAGGAGAGAGTTAAATAGCAAAGGTGGTAGTGTTTGCCTGCTTAAATTGATAAAACAAATTAATCTCATGCATGCAGAACATGGCGACTATTTGAATATATTCACAGTTTTAGATAGCCTAATTATGAGGGCAATTTGAGTATTTCTGTATCTATCTCAGTACATGAAAAAAATAAAATGCTTGAATTTAGAACACATGGAATAGAATATGGGATTTAGAAATAAATTTACACAGATACAGCTACTTACCACTTGCCTGGGAAAAAAAACAATAGCATATTGAAAAAAATGGCTCTAGTAAAACTTACTATTCACCTGAATAAAAATGAAATTAGATTCATTTCTCTCACCATGCACAAAAGTTAATTCAAAGTTAGTCTGGAAAGTAGCCCAGGGACTGAAGTGCTCTCTGCACAAGCGTGAGGCCAGAGATCATATCCCCAGAACCCACATGAGGCCAGGGGTGGGTATGGCAGTCCACCTGTCCTTCCAGCCCTGGCAGGCGAAGACAAGGTACCCCCCCAGAGACTAGTCATCTCAGCAGTCTTTGCCTGGCCTCATTAATTGATCCCCATCTTAATGAATAAGGAATAAATGTGATGGAGGAAGATTCCTGACATCAGCCTACGGCCCCCACAAGCACACACATACATTTGCCCACACTCATGTGGGCATGCACACCTACATGCTTGGACACCATACAATACAGATACAGGAGAAAGAAAAACGTTAACTCAAGTGGATTATAGACCTTAATTTGAAGCCTGAACCCCTGGAAGCGCTAGAGGGAGACAAGAGGAAAATCCTTCATGACTCAGGCATGATAGAACTTTCTGAGCAGGACTCCAATAGAACAGAAGCAGCTCTAAGAATTAACAAATTGAATTGCATGGCATTTGGAAGCAAAGAGTCTACTGGCAGAGTGAACAGACAGCCAACAGAATGAAAGAAAATTCTTGCCAGCTACTTCAGATAAAGGGCTAGGATCTAGAACATAGAAAAAAAAAAAACCCAAACTGCTAAGAAAAGGGCCATGAAATGAGCACGTGGTTCTCTCAGTAGGCAGCACAAATGACCTGTAAACATGTGTACCATCTTTAGCCTTTGAGATTCCACCTCACCCGTGTCAGAATGGCTATTATTAAGGACAAAAGCACAAGGAATCTTGGTGAGGATGGAAAAAAAAAATCCAGTGCTGGTGGGAGTGTAAACTGGTGCAGTCACCATGGAAATCAGCATGGAGATTTCTCAAACACTTAAAAAGCAGAACTACCATTGGACCCAGGTGTAGCACTCTTGGGCACACACCCAAAGGAATCCGTATCTTACCACGAATACTTGCATACTATTTACAAAAGGAAGGAAATTGTATCAGCCTAGACATCTCTTGATAGACGATTGGAAAAGAAAATGTGATACAAATATACAATAGAATTTTCTTCAGCTATCAAGAAAAGTGGAGTGTGAAATTTTTAGGAAAGTGAATAGATCTGGAAATTACTATATTAAGAGAGGTGACTCAGACACAGACAAGCGCATGTTCTCTCTCAGGCAAATCTTAGCTTTTACTGTTTGTCTGTATGTATACATGTGGGTGAAAGCGTGATATGTCATGAAACTATAAAGGGGACCAAAAAAGAGAGAAAAGACATATTGTGAAAGGAGGGCAATGGAGCACTTGTGACATGAAGGCAGAAAGGACGCTACAGGGGTGGGAGGGTAAGGGAGGAGGGACAGAGAGAGATGTGAGCACACCTGGCAAAGAGGAGCAACAAAAGAAAACATTTGAGAGCATCATGATGCAGCCTAATATTTTACATGATAAGTTTTTTTTGGTTTTTCGAGTCAGGGTTTCTCTGTAGCTTTGGAGCCTGTCCTGGAACTAGCTCTTGTAGACAAGGTTGGCCTTGAACTCACAGGGATCTGCCTGCCTCTGCCTCCCGAGTGCTGGGATTAAAGGTGTGCGCCACCACCACTTGGTTTACATGCCAAGTTTTAAAAATTAAGAATAAATAATAAAATACATGATATGTAGCTAAGCTGGTAGAGTCCTTGCCGGTAGACTAAGGGTCCAAGAAAATGCTGAGCGAAGACCCCAGACTCAAATAGTAAGAAATCTGCAAAAGCAGAGAGTGTTTATTCTGTAGAAACAGCCAGCATATGTGGGGTCAGCCTCTTGTACAGAATGGCAACCATAAACAAAGGCACACAGGTCCTCTTAAGCAGTTAGGGGAGTTTCAGGGACAGTAGTCATCTCATATATAATTGGTTAAGCAAGCAGCAGATACTCTAGTATACTTTTAATTGGCTGAGGTTTAGTTTTTACCATTTTTGGACATTTGCACAAGCTTGGGCAAGTCCAGACCTGACTCAGAAAGGGGCTGCTGGATTTGTCCTTGAGAAATTGTGGCACTGACTACGGCCTTGCATGTGCTCTTTCCCTCATCTCTGAATGCAAGGATGCTGTTGATAAGCAGAGACCCGAAACCTGAATTCAGTTGTGAGAGTGGAAGAATTTAACCCCTTCATTAGCACTCACCAAGTCCTGGAGTAGATCCCCACAACCACATACACTAGACATGGCAGTGGTACCAGGTGTGGAAATGGTGAGCTATGCCTCTAAGCCCAGCACTAAGGAGATAAGGGCAGAAGGATCAGAAAGTGAAGATTATCCTGTGCAACATGGAGAGATAGTAGCAAGCCTGGTCTACATGAGACTCAATTTCAAATGAAAAGAAAAACCCACATGATAGGGACTATAATAAATCCCCATCGCGAATACTACTAGTAAGTTAATGACACCTGTAGTGACGTCACCTAGTTTGTTGCAACACTAGCACTGTAATGAGACAGCTGGCTGTGTGGTGAAGGTAAATCTATCATTTTGTTTTTCCTTGAACTCAGGAGTGTCCGGTTCTTCAGAATATCATATCATTGTATTTGTACTTTGTGTTGCAGCTACCACACCCTTGCATATGTCTATACCGCTGGTCAGGTGGTATCTTTAGGCCATGGACCAAGTCTCACAAGCAACCCAACCCACCAGAGAACTGCCCTAGCAGAGAACTCTGGTGTCACCTGCCTGCTCTCTGTAAAAGGTATGAGTGCTCCCACCAGCACAGCTGGTTAACTAAAGAAGACATGCCATTCAGCCCTCTTCTGCAATATCCCACTGAACTATGCTTATGGTTCTTAGTTCTTTTATTCTAAACTGCTGCATTCCCCTCTGGAGTATGGGTAATCATTTCTAAAGACTTAACCAATACAAAAGAAGACATCAAGTTGCCTACTTAATAATCTTGACAACATGCTTTGATATATTTAAGCAAATGCCTAAGCATGTCAACCCCAACTCATTGTGCAAATGCCTAGAAACTAAAATGTTTGTTGAGTGAACAAATAACATTTGATTTGGTCAAAATTAAATTTTTATGCTATTTGTAATAAAGAAATTAGGAGAGTATAAATTTCTGACAAATGAATAAATTTGACTTAATTATGTATAGATTAATTTTTTTCCAGGTAAAACTCTGAACATGCTTGTTTTACTTTTTTAGACCTCGTGAATATTCAAGTCAAAGACATTTTTGCTGGAGCATATGCCAACTTTGCTACAACTCATCAGGTATCAGTAAGTGTTATTTCTTTTTAAACTTATTTTTTTCCTCTAGATTTCAGGAGTTATTTCTTTTTCTGGTGTTGGGAAGCCAAACCCAGAGCTTTGTATATGTTTGGCAAGCATTCTCCCCTGAGCTATACACACCTTTCCCTTAATTTCAGGCTAGTGTTTGAGACAGTATATTTTTTATGTTTTCAGATTTCTCACTAGATTAATGCATTCCTCTGCTAGGATGGTTTTGAACATTAGAAGAGTGGACAACTTAACAAAACCTTGTCTCAAGTAATGAACAGAGGGCTGGGGATGTGGCTCCATGGGAGAATACTTGCCTCGCATTCAAAAGCCCTGGATTTGACCCCAAAGTGGGGATGGTAGGAAATGGATGGAGGCAGTGGGGTAAGGTTTAGGACAAAAGAAGAGAGGAACGATGGGGCGGGAGAGTTGCCTGAAACAGAGGGGAGAAAGAAGTACAAAATCAGGCTGTGGGTGTCTAGAATGCAGAGAAGGAATAAAGAAGACATGAAAAAATGGTTTCTGGCACGGGATATAGGAAGTGGCTTATCCAGAGAAACTATGGGGCACAAAAGTCAGAGGGTCACAGAAGGAAAGGGAAGAGGAGGGGAGGGAAGGGAAAAGAAGGAAAGGGAAAGAAAGGAAGATTGTATTGTTTTAACAGAGAGCAAGAAATCTGCCTGGGGTGTGGTCAGAACAAGAGGAGGAGAGGAAGTTTGGTGACAACTGAGACGTTTTGACAGAAAGATAAATTATTGCTTGATGATCCTGTTTGCTTCCAACTTCCAGGAGGTTCTGTGTATGCTTTCTTTGGGTTCACCTAGGTATTCAGCTTCTCTGGGCTTGCGAGCTAAGTGCTTGGTGACCTTTATTTTATAGCTAGGGTCCACTAATGAGTGAGTACATACCATAATCATCTTTCTGGGTTTGGGTTACCTCACTCAGGATAGCGTT
>PVIU01016080.1:0-46113 GCA_004026605.1 Ondatra zibethicus | reverse complement strand
CCCGTAAAGGTTTCTGAAGACGCTGTGACTTCTTCTGGACCCAGGTTTTCTTCTTGCTCCGTTCTTTTTTCTTGGATCCAGTATCCACGAAGAAGAGCTTTTCATTTGGCGCCTCGGCCAACAAGCCACCGGTCGTGCGCTCCTGCAGCCGCACGTCTTCTAGGAACTGGTCTACCTCTAGCCCCAGCGGCTCCTCAGCTAGCCTCCTCCAGCCGCGTTTCTTGTTTCTGGGGCCCCGCCGCCGCCGCCTCAGAGCCGGATCCACCGAGGTGGGCCGCAGCCCAAGGAAGCCAGAGTCCGCATGGCTTTTCGAGCCGCGCTTCTCACCGCTGCTGTTGCTTCCCGCCGCCATCTTCTAAAAGAAAGACTGGGTCGCTCAAACTCTGATATCCGGTTTAATTCATTTCTTCTTTACATACCAAGAATATTTTCCCTCTCCCCCAAACTTCCCCCCTCCTCTTTTGTTTAGCTTTTTTCTAACCATTACCAATAACAACTTATAACCAACTCCTCTAAACAACGACAAATACCCATAATCCAATGAAATACCAAAGAGCACCCTCCCCACCTCTTGAAAATATGGGCATTGTATTCTTAAATTTACTTCCTGCTGTCCGGGGGTGATGTCATCTTCAGGGGATCCTGAAAAGAATAATTTGAGTTACTTGTCAAGTCTTGTGAGAGGTAGCTGTATCATTTGTTGTCCAGTCTCTGTGTAATGGGAAAGTTCAGGGCTTGTCTTATGTCTTGGCTAGAGTAGTCACCTTAGAAATATTCTGAGCAGTTTGCAGTCCAAAAGCCAATCTTTAAATTGTATTTTTAAGTTTAGTGGTGTTATCTTCGTTCTGGGAGAATCCTCATTGTGGGGTACCATCCTCCTTATGGAGACTTCAAACATCCCTGTTAGGTGTGCTCAAGGTTAAATGGGCCAGTTTACTTTTTTTCTTGAGACATTTTTTTTTCTGAATGATTTCTCGTTTCTCTTCAGATATCTCATTTGTCCAGTCATCTTCAGATTCTTTAGATGATATATTTATTCTCTTGAAAAGACAGAAATAAAACCCTTCCCTATACCTAATTTTGGGGAGATTCTCTTTTTGGCAAGTTATATGTGATCAAATGAAAAGTATTTGTTAGTTTTATAGATTAGTTTAGATTAAGCATCCATGGTGCTTAATGAACTATCATCTCTTCTAATCAAGAGGTGTTTCTTGTCCAAAATGAAACATTATGAATTGTGATGGTATCCTTAATTTTTCTTCTCTTGTAGAGACAAAATCAAAACTCCTTCCCTAATGTACCAAAACCTAAAGTCCTGGTTTCCATTTCAAAGTCAATACACATTTAAAGTTTATCAGCAGATTTAATTCTGTAGCTTTTCTACTATCCAATGTCTCTCTACAGAAGTTATTCCTTTCTCATTATCATTTAGAATTCAAGGTTAATAAAGCATTATGCAATCTATCTCTGGGGTTATTTATTATCCCTTTCAGCTTATTTAACATTTTCTTTAGAATTCTATTTAATCTTTCTGTAACTGCTTGGCTTGTAGGATCATGTGGCATATCTGTAATGTGCTTTATGTTGTAATAAGCAAAAAAACTGTTCCATTTTTTAGAGAAATATGCTGTAGCATTGTCTGTCTTTATTTGTACAAGTAATATGGAGTTCTGTTTTGTAGATAGGATGATTTTATCTATTCCTGATTTTATCTTGTAACTGAGTAAATAATAGTCAATTCTGTAATATCTGGTATAAACTGAGTGATTTCAAAATGCAAAACAATACTTTTTGTATATTGTGAATCAGTAATTATGTTGGGAGTTTCTTTAAAACTCCTTAATACCATGGGAATAGCATATAATTCTAACTTTTGGACAGAATCATAAGGGCTTTGATCCACTTTACTTAAATTTTCTGATGGGTAACCTGCGTTTACTTATTTATTTCCATCAATATACAATGTAGGGGCTCTAGTTATTGGTGTGTCCTGTACAATATGAAGAATGATCCAGTTAATTCTCTTTATAAGTTCAGTTCTCTGCTTTTGGGATAGTTGTTGTTAATCTCTCTCAAAAAATTACTACAACTCTTTTCCAGCATTCACTTTCTTCCCATAAATTTTCAATTTCATCATTGTTAAAAATGTACTATAATTTCTGCTAAATCTATTCCTCCTGATTGATAAAGTCTCAATTTTCTTTTTAGAATTAACTCAGAGACTTTTTCCATAAATGTTTTTTGCAGGGTCCTTCTGTAGACCCTGCTACAGAATTAAACCAGAGTCCAGCTACTGGCCCTGGCTGAGGAGGGCTTGTCATTCAGCCCCGGGGTGTCCCGGAGACAATCAGACACAGCTGGGAGTTGAGTCAAACAGGAACTTGTCTATTTCCTTACAGACATGCAACTTATAAAGCAAAAACCCATGAATCCCAGAAAAAGCAGAAGGGAAATTAGCCAATCACATCAGCAGTCACGTCTGCAGGAGCCACGACTCCTAGAGCCCCTAGTGGGGATCACCTGAGCATCAGGCACTTTATGTCATCCTACCCCATCTCTAGCTCCAATCATCTTCTTGTAAATAAGTCAGATCTCCCCACTTGCTCCCCTTCAGCACCATCTTTGCTGGTTGGGCTAGGTAATATTCCCTGTGGGAGAATCTTCCATTGATATCTCTTAGCAGACTGAGAATTATTATAAGTAGGCACAGTGAAGGCAAGTTTTTCTCTATCATTTCCTTGTAAAGGGATAGCGAAGAAACAATCTTTTAAATCAATAACTATAAAAGGCCATCCTTTAGGTAATAGGGAAGGCAAAGGAATTCCAGATTTCTTTTTAACAACAAATATAGGAGAATTCCAATGACTAACTTCAATATGCTGAGCATTTAGTTGCTCCTGTACCAGCCTTTCTAAAGCCTGCAGTTTCTCTATTGCTAAAGGCTATTGCTTATCACATACAGGTTTGTCTGTCAATCATTTTAAAGGTAGGGCTATTGGTGCCTTTGAAATATTAGCAGTTGTGCCCTGTTGTTGTACAACCTGAATGGTCAATGACTGTTCTTTATAATATCTTTAATATTTTTCCCAGAAATATATATTAATTTATGGTTTGTTTCTAATCTGAGTATTTCATTGGTGTAACAAATCACATCCCCACAAATTCATTACTATGTTATCCACATATGGTTTTAATATTCCTCTCTGTCCTTCTGACCTTATACATTTGACCAATCTCACCCTCTGCTTTCCCTGAGATGAAGTTCCAGCCCCTAAAAGCTGAACATTTATATACTGAAGAGGCCAATTTGGATGTCAAAATTCTGATGAAATTGTTGTTACATCCGCATCTGTGTTTACCAGACCTTCAATGATAGCATCATTTATTTGTATTTTTAATTTTGGTCTTTGTTCATTTATAAAAGTTTTCCAAAATACTCCCTTAATGGTTTCTCCTGAACTTTTTATTCTCTTTTATAGCTGTTCTATTTTCCAGAACAGTATGGTTTTTTATCCGAGATTAAAAATTAAAATTAGGTTCTTTAATTGCTCTGGGAAGAAATTTCCTCTAGAATAGTAGGAAATGACTGAACCAGATTTGGCATAGGGGTCTTCAGGAGGCCCCCTAGGGAGTTTCCTGACTGAAAAGGATAACTTTGAATATTCTTCATTGATATACATTTGCTAGTCCAATGCCTGCATTTGCCACACCTTCTCATAATCCAGAAGAGAAGGGCATTCTGAATGGATTATTTTTAGAAAAGTCATTGTTTCCAGGGATGCCCTGTCTACAATTCCTTTTAAGATGACCTTGTTTGTCACAATTATGACATTTGACATTTCAATTTTTCTCAAATCTGTGGAAATCATTTCTCCTATCCATGCATCTTATAGTCATGAGATTCAATATTAATTGTATCTCGAATCCATTCCTCCAAAGGTACTGACCTTGCCTTTAATGGCCTAATTATCCTTTTTCATAGAGAGTTGGCATTTTCCAAACCTAGAGATTCAATTATTATTTGTTTATCTTCTGAATTTGGTATTATTCTGTTACTGCTGAACTCAATCTTTGTAAGAAATCTATAAAGACTTCCTTTGGACCCTCTGTAACTTTAGTAAATGACTCAATTTTGTTTCCTACTTCTCCAATTCTGTCCCAACCATTCAAAGATGCTACACAGCATAAATCCAGGGTGCGGTCATTATATACACTTTCCCATTCTATATTAGCATAATCTCCTCCAAGAATTTGACTTGGAAGATTTCCCTACGTCTAGCTTTACTTCATTGTAAAATAATATTAATCTCTTCTCTGAACCAGGTACTCCATTATTTGTGGTCCAGGCTCTAAAATACCTTTAATTAATTCTATAAATTCTTTAGGGATATAATTCTATTACAACGTGGCTACTTTAACATTTACCTCACAAAAGATGAATGCATGTCATATGAAACTCTTGCTTCCTTGAATCTCCTTAAATGTAACACTGACACAGGAGTACAGTTAGCTGTAACAGAGGTTCTGTTATTTGGCAATGCCTATATGATTACTGGATATATTAAGCTTGGTTGTTCAAAACCTTAGGATGTTCCTCTCTATTCTTAAAATGCAATACTGAAATTGATTTTCCATTAAACTCCTCTATCTGGATTTGAATATCTCTGTGATCTGTTTTATTAGGTTTTTCTAAGGCCTGTACTTAGCACTCAGTACCCAGTTATTTTTAATGATAAGACAAAAATGATAAAGCTAATGTTTACAATTTACATTATGTAAATCCCATATAAATTAGATATTCTCTCATTTAATCACTCCATTTTCAAACTGTCTAGCGTATTATCATATAGAGACAAAATACTTCCATTGTATTTTTTTTCTTTTTACATTTTTTAGTGTGGGAAAAAACTCTCCCTTTTAACTAATTCCTCCTTTTAAGAATTCCCAATTGTCCTAACAAATCTACTGACAATGTTGATGAAGCTGATGTGAGGCTTATTACTCCTGCATAGGACAATAAAGCCTGATTGGATCTCCAGGCAGCTACCTAGTTTGACAGCAGCCTAAGAAGGCAGTTCCGGGAGAGCCAGGAAACCACAGAAGAAAGAGAGAGGAGAGAGAGGTCTGAAAACTGCCCAGGGGATTGTTCGAAAAATGTACAAATGGCAGGGGGCTGCCTGAAGGCAGAACCAGCCAGTCTAGGGTGGCTGAGTCCTGTGTCATTTGGAGTTTAGGAGCTTCTGGAGTTTGTGTGGCAAGCTGGAGGCTAAACCAGAAAAATCTGCAAATCACTCAGAAATTTGTAGTAAAAAGGAAAGAACACCTAGTTTGGTAGGGCTGGAGCCTCATATGCAGCTCCAGGCTGTTCTGGTGGCTAAAAGGCCACAGGCAAATGGCTTTTCCATGAATTTGTACCCAAAACATTGGGCACCAAGTTTAGCACAAGCATTATAAATTCAGAGACAGATATTAGGGTTCAACCTGAAGATCAGAAAAGCAAATCAGCCAAGCCACTAGAGAACTCTTACCTCTATGAAATCTTCAGACTCAAAAAGAGTGAGTTCCTGTCTTATCCCACATTAAAGCCCTCTCTAATACAGAGAATAAAGGTGTGCAGCACCACTACCCAGCCACTGCCTTGCCTGTGTGGCTGACTACAGTGGCTGTTTTGCATTCTGATATTCATGCAAACTTTATTTATAATACAAAAGAAATATCACTACAACATTGGGAACTGCTGCTTCCCACTTCTTGCTACATGTTGCTTTCAGTCTCTATAGAGGGATTATTCACTGTGCCAATAGCTTGTACTTCTTATGTTCTCCTTTGAGAGTTGTTTGATATTTTGTAATCATCACTTATTTCAAAAACACAAAGAATTAAAAAACGATAAAGCAAGGAAAGTTTTGTTTATGTGTGTGTCCATATAACCTTATGGGGAATATTCCAAACCATTGCCTTTGGCTGAATTCTGTACAGTTAGTGGGAATCCCCCACTGTCTTCTTCGATATAAGAGTCTCAAATTGAAGAATCTTTATTGTGCTATTGAATTATACTTGTGTAGAGTATGTTTGATTAATGTATTCAATTTATGTTACTTAGATGGCATGGAAAATGAGAAGATGTTCCTGAAGAGCTGAAAAACTAATGACATATGCTACAGACTCAGCAGCCCCAGGCACAGCCCACCTGCTGTTACATATTCGATTAACTGCATTGTGTTCAGTTAACAGTGGTTGCACAATATCAGAAAGAATATAAGAACAATTAATGTCACTGTAGAGGATGTATGATAGTTGGAATGAAATAGTGAAAAAAATTGACTGAGACTTCAGAGTCTTATAACTCTCTAGGAGATTATAACACACACACAAAAAATAACTGGCAAGAATTTTTTTCTTTCTGTTGCTTTTCTACATATTTCTGGATTATAGGATAAATATATTAATAACCAAATATGGGCTTCCAACTTTGATACTAAAGTATGGTGCTAGAAACACAGTGTAGTTTATAGCAATTCTTTAAGTTGGGTCATTGTATATAATCTTTGTATTTACAATGTTTGATAGATGGAAAAATTGAGGTAAGCAAGTCTAAGCCATTTGTCTAATGTCCCACAACTAAAAATCTGTAAGACAAAATTTGTGTCCAGCCATCTCTGTTCTGTAATAAAGTTTGGGCTGTACCCTGGTCCATTTGAATCACAATTGCAACAGCTTTTGTTTGTTTTTCTTTTTTAGGCACAGAAAATTTCCTTTCCCAATTTGGAAACTTATGTGGACTGAACCTTTCCCTGAGGGTACCTTTCCTTTTATTTTAATGCATGTTTGGCCTCTCCTTAATGACAGTAATTTCCTAACAAGAATAGCCTTTTTTCCAACACAAGCCTTGGTTGGACTGTTAGATTCCGGTGTCCTTTGCTACTCCAAACTGTATATTTTGTGTCATTTTCTGATCCTGCAATTTTTCACTGTTGTTCTGCCTAAGATTGGTTACTGATGGGGAGCCTCCTTTAGTCAATGGCCTTGAGAGACTGGACCAGGTTGGGCATGGCTTTGGGTACCAAAAGGTGCATGCCTGCCACCCCTCCTACCCCATCCCCCATCCCGCTCGCACACCTGGATGCTGGGTTCTGTTCCTGTTCCCCATTGTGATCTGTGAGTTCTCCCTTAAATAAAGAACCCCTTATTATAACTTATTCAGAGCTAGTGTGGGATTACTTTATTTGTGTTCCCCTTCATCTGGCCACCCACCGTGGGAACAAGTACATGCTTACTGGGCCAACCTAGAAGTTCCCCTCCATGCTCTGCTCCCCAGTAAACTATTCAGGTCCCCATGGTGTTACATCCGCAGGCTGCATACATAATGGCTCGCGACTAATAGGTAGATTAGCATGAGCTTACTCACACTAATAATAATAATAATAGTGAGTAATATAGTGAATACTTGTTAGCTGTTATTTATAGACAATTTAAATTGGTATAGATTCTTGGATATTGAAACGAATTCAAATCATATTGAATTTGCTCCTATTTCTGTTTACAATCATTGTACGCACATGCAAAGTTATTTTGTCATATTGTATGCATGCATGTTCTACCTCTGTTTAAGACAGTGTGTATATTGATACAATTTTAGGATATTTTATCATATTGCATTTACATTTCTACCTGTGATCAAGATACTTATACATTGTTTACATTTTAAGGCCCTTGTCTTTATTTGCTGCTGTCAGTGGGGTTGGTGATGATCTTTTCCCATTCTGTAGGCAGTCATTTTGTCTTGTTGATCATGTTCTTTGCTTTACAGAAGCTTCTCAGTTTCAGGAGATCCCATTTATTAACTGTTGCTCTTAGTGTATGTGTTACTAGTGTTATATTTAGGAAGTAGTCTCCCCTGCCAGTGCATTCAAGGGTACATCCCACTTTCTCTTCTATGAGATTCAGTATGGATGGATATATGTAGAGGTCTTTGATCCATTTGGACTTGAGTTTTACGAATGGCAATAGATATGGGTCTATTTGCATTTTTTAACATGTCAATATCAAGTCATACCAGCACCATTTGTTGAATATGCTTTCTCTTTTCCATTTTATAGTTTTAGCTTCTTTTTCAAATATCAGGTGTTCATAGGTATGTGGGTTTATGTCATGTCTTTGATTCAATTCCACTGGTACACCTGCCTGTTTTTATACCAATACAATGCTGTTTTCACTACTTCTAGCTCTATAATAGATCTTGAAGTCAGAGATGGTGATGCTTCCAGATGTTCCTGTGTTGTGCAGTTTTGTTTTGGCTATCCTGTTTTTTTTGTTTCCTCTTTTGACATTTAATATTGTTCTTTTGAGGTCTGTGAAGAATTATGCTGGGATTTTAATGAGTATTTCATTAAATCTGTAGATTGCTTTTCATAAGATTGCCATTTTTACTGTTTTAATCCTACCTATCCAAAAGCATGGGAGATCTTTCCATTTTCTAATATCCTCTTCAATTTCATTCTTCAGAGACTTAAAGTTCTTGTTATACAGGTCTTTCACTTGTGTGGCTAGAGTTACCCCAATATATTTTATGTTATTTGTGGTTAGTGTGAAGGGTAATGTTTCTCTGATTCCTTTCTCAGCTCGTTTATAATTTGTATATAAGAGGGATACTGATTTTTTTTTTTTAGTTAATCTTATATCTTGCCACATTACTGAAGGCATTTATCAGCTGTATTGTGTGGCCCAGGGCAGTCTGACCACACATATGGGGGGACCAGGCCATGTGGAGCCCAGGGCAGCTTGGCCACACATGGGGCACAGGCTACACAAGCCATGGCAGGCTAGGTAAAGACCAGCTAAAAAGGAGGCCTAAGTGTCAGTTTACTAGGCAGGCAGTACCAGGTTCTAGAAAAAGACAGAAGCTGACCCTACCCTGGGAAGGCCAGCATCTAAAGGGAAGTACCTGACATTCTAACCATTAGGTAAGAATAGATAAGATCACCAGATATTCCTGGTCCCAGCACATATTTATTCCCCTTTTGCCAAGATATGATACCCCTAGATAAACATCAGCCGATCGGGGTCCTAAAGCCTAGTAATGCCCTCACCCCCTACTTTAACTATGATAAAAAACCCTATGCTGCCTAGGGTTAGGGCTCTCTGTTCTCAACTGCTGTATCAGACAAACTGAGAGTCCAAGCTTAAGCTTCAATAAAGGTTCTTTGGTTTTACATATGAGTGCAGACTCCATGGTGTTTTGGGGGTACTCCTTGATCTCAGCAAAACATTTAGAATTCCTTGGTAGAATTTTGGGGGTCATTTATGTATAGTATCATATCATCAGAAAATAGCAAACGTTTGACTTCTTCTATTCCAATTTGTATTCCTTTGATCTCCTTTTTTTGTCTTATTGCTCTAGTTAGAATTTGAGTACCATGTCGAATAGCTATGAAGAGAGTGAAAAGCCAAGTCTTTTTCCTGATTTCAGTGGAATCACTTTTGAGTTTCTTTCCATTTAGTATGATGTTGGCTGTTGGCTTGCTGTATATTGTCTTTGTTATGTTAAGAAATATTCCTTGTATTACTGATCTCTCCAAGACCTTTATCATGAAAGGGTGTTGGATATTTTTGAAGGCTTTTTTAGCATCTGATGAGAAGCTTTTGTGGTTTTTCTTTCAGTTTGTTTATATGGTGGAATAACATTGATGAATTTCTGTATGTTGAACCATCCCCGCATTTCTGGCATGAAGCCTAGTTGATCATGGTGGATGATGTTTCTCACATGTTATTGGCATCAGTTTGCCAGTATTTTATTGAGTATTTTTCCATCAATATTCATGAGAAAGATTGGTCTAAAATTCTTTTTCAGTTGTGTCTTGCTGTGGTTTGGATGTCAGGATAATGGTAGCCTCATAGAAAGATTTTGGCTGTGTTCTTTCTGCTTCTATTGTGTGGGACAATTTGAGGAGTACTGGTATTAGGTCTTCTTTGAAATTCTGGTAGAATTATACACACAATTCATCTGGCCCTGGGCTTTTTTTCATTGGGAGTCTTTTGATGACTGTTTCTATTTCATTCTGGGTTATAGATGTATTTAATTCACTTATCTGGTCTTGATTTAATTTTGGTATGTGGTACTTATCCAGAAAATTGTCCATGTCCTTTAAATTTTCCAATTTTGCGGAGTTCAGGTATTTTAAGTATGACCTAATGATTATCTGGATTTCCTCAGTGTCAGTTATTATATCCCTCTTTTCATTTCTGATTTTGAGCTGGACCCTCAACAGTCCATATTGCTGCTGTAACTGTCTTTCAAGCACCTAGTAATGACCCATATAGTTCTGCTTGCAATATTTAGCCACATTTATAGTCCACAGTCTCATATCCTCCCACATTCCTAATAAAAAAACACAACCCTCAAACAAACAAACACCACATGGTCAGATTTTTACAGCAAGCCCTCACTTCCTGATACCAAATTTTATATTAGTTATTTTTTTCTGCTGTGATAATATGCCACTACCAACACAGTTACACAATAGTTTATTTTGTGTTAGGATCCATAATGGAAGGGAAATCAGGGAGCAGGCATTGTGGGTGCAGCTGGAAGCGGAGAGCTCACATCTCAAATCATAAGCAGAAAACTGTCAGAGCCAATTAAATGGCATATGACTTTTGAAACCTCAAAGCACACTTAGTTGCACACTTCTTCCAGCAAAACCTCCCCAGATAGTTTCAACAACTAGGGACCAAGTATTTAAATGCCTGAGAATTGTGGGTGGCATTATCATTCAGACAACCATAGTCTTGTACAGAAATTTTCCTAATGTCAAACATTAATTTTTCCTCAACCTACATGATTATAAACATAATCAAGAAAGTGTGTTTTAGGATTAGCTAATTTATATGTATTGTGCTGCCAATTTAGTTATCAGTATTTCACATATACCATTTTAATCTTGATCATATTTAAAATATGTTCTGTTTTCATTATATATGAACATAAAATAGCAATATTTAGCAAAGATTAATTCTGCATTGCAAGTTTGTGGGTCCATCATCCAGATTGTATTCGGAGCTCCTCATCCAAACTCAGTAGGTCTTCCAATATTTCTCTGAATAATTTTTGGAAACTATCTTTCCAGACTAAATTTAATGTGTTACTCAATTGTTATTAATTCTTCCCTATTTTAGAGAAAGGTTAGATGGAAATTCCAGTGTTCAGCTTTTAGGCCAACCCATCAAGCGTATTTCCTATGCCATGCTGCCAGCACTAACAATCCTCTCAACATTAGTCCTCAGTGCCTAATTAAGGTTATTAGTGTCACCTCTGCAATTATATATTGCACAGCATTCTTGACAGGTGGTAATTAAATACAGACCAACATCAATGATTTACATTAGTAATGGCTATCTTTTCCACTAAATTTCTCTATTTTCATTCCATCAAAACAAAGCTCAGCTACCTAAATGCCTAATCTTTACCCACATAGTGGTAAAGTACTCTGTTACATCTTAATTTAAAATTAAAAATGCAAATTTTCAGAATCAAATATATTTCAATGCAAACCACTTAACAAATTGGAACCAAGTCCCATGTCTCATGTGGATAGTGTGGTAGTTTAAATGAGATAGATGTTCCAGTTTAAATGAGATCCAGATGTAACAGTGTATGGATAGGTTTAGTGGTGTGGCCTTGCTGGAGAAATTATGCCACTGCGGATGAGTTATGAATTTTGAGGTTTCAAAAACCATATGTTGCTTCCTGTGTGTTTTCTCTGATTCATGTTTGTGGTTTGAAATGTGGGCTCTCACCTGCTGTTACAGCTGCCTGTCACCTGTTACCTTTGATTTACCATCATACACTATTGTCCCGTGGGAACTAGAAGTCAAATGAATCCTTTCTTTTACAAATTGCGTTGGTCATGATGTTTTATCAAAGCAGCAGAAAATCTAACTAAGATAGAAGTTGGTACCATTTGCATGATGATATGATCATGAGGCAATGAAGATGGGGGTGGCATGTGGTGATTTGAACGAGATGTCCCCCATAAGTCTCATGCATATAAATACCCTGTCTGCAGTTATTGTTACTGTTTTGAGAGTCTTAGGGGTATATCCTTGCAGGAGGAAGTGTGTCACTGAGCATGGGCCTGTGTGGTTTCAAAATCTACAAGCTGTTCCCAGTTAGTGCTCTCTGTTTCCTGTGGTTCAAGATTTGTGAGATTTCGGCTTCTAGTTCCGTCTGCTGTGTCTGTTGATGGCCCCACTACTATGGATCCTAAACCTCTGGAACTGAAAGTCCAAAATACACTCTTCTGTAAGTCAAACTTGTCCTAGTGTCTTATTACAGAACTAGAAAAGTCTTTAACATACAGAGACTCTTAGGATAGTGAACCTTGTTTTACATTGTGTATTAAATTACATTAAATTAAATTTATTTTATAAGCATACAATACAGATATGCCATTAATCCTTTGTTGTATATTTTCTAACAGAAATCAGTGCCTCTCTTTTGTCTTTCATTCTGACTGTGCTAAAGTGATAATCTGGAGGGGTTCTTTCAGTTATGACTGCTCTCATGCAGTACCATTTTTGTTGGTTTTTACTTTTGAAATAATAACCTAATAAGTCAAACATATCCCAAAGTTGAATGTGCATGTGTGTTGGGGTATGCATGTACATATGTGTGTGTGTTCACACATGTGAATACATGTACATGTTTTCTATTGGCACAGAGAAGGTTTGGAGCCCTAGGCATTGTCTAGTAAGGACCAGGTGCCAGCAATTTTCCATTTCTAGAAGTTGCTCCTTGTTGGACCCCAGTCTTAGCTAGTGGGTATTGTCACAGCAAATACAACAATAGGTGACTAAGTGACAGAGATGCTCTTCTCATAGCCCTGGAGACAAGCATGTCGTGGTACTCATGAGGTCCCCTTCCTACCTGGGAGACAATCGCCTCCTACTGTTCTGAGGCCTGAATCTAGAGATTTTGACATGTCATGCCCTGCCATTCATCTTAGAAGAAGCAACAATAGTGATGAGTAAGCATGGCAGAATTTTAGTTAGAATGGACATTTTGGGAAGACGGAAAATAAGCATTTAAAAGGGGATTCACTTATTTTTATATATTAGTGTTTTATTTTATATATATGCATGTATGCATGTGTATCAAGTAATATGACGGAAGCTTGCAGAGCTCATAAAAGGGTGTCAGATACCTTTGAATTGGAATTACAGGTGGTTGTATGACTTCCTTTCGGATGCCAATCCTGGCTCCACTGAAAGAGCAAAAATTTCTCTTAGCTACTGAACCATGTCTCCAGTACCCCCAAACAGACATTTATTGTATGTGAGACTTTTCCTGGATACACACAACACACACACACACACACACACACACACACACACACACACACACAAGTACTCACACCCATGCTTACTCATCTTAGGAAGGAAGGGGTCCTTGTGAATCTTGGAATCTCATGGGCTCCCCTACTCTCCTGGAGGGAATATTTCCTTTCAGTGGAAACAGTTGTACAACACCATCTCAACTCATCCTTGGGATACTGACAAAAGATTTAGGTTCAAACAAAGGAACTGGGAACTGTGAGAAGGATAGATAAGCAAACAGCTTTGACTAAACTATGGTATGGATGATCCTTCTCAGCCCTTCTACAGTATTGTCAGGAGAAATCCTTTCTGCTTGGTTCTTTTCTTCCTTCCATCCATCCATCTACTCTTCCTTTCTTCCTTCCTTCATTTCTTTCTTTCATCCTTTTTCAGTGCATGTCCAATTTAATGTGTACACAGAAGCACAAGGGGAAGGTCAGTCTTACATCCTTCTTGAGTTGCTTCCTTAATTCCAAAATAGACTTGATTCTTGTGTATCAGGCCATTTCATATTGTTATTAGAAAAGAATGGAGGCAGAGTCCTTTATTCAAAGGAAAAAGTTCACTGTCTTTATAAGACCAAGAGCAGGCAGAGAAAGGAGGATTTGTCTTTGTGTCTGATAATGACATCATTGCAGATGTCACGATAGCTAGATGCATGTTAGAGAGATATACTACAGGCAAAGAAGGAACCCAAAGATGGACTCAGGTAACAAGCGTCACTCTTATATAAACCTACTTTTCGGGAGCTCACTGGTTCTGACACAGCTATGTCTCTTCTAATCTCAGATTACACTGTGACCTAATAAGATCTCTGTAGGGTCCCTTACTGAAGATCTCTCCACCTCTCAGCACTGCTATACTCTAGGCTACTCTTCTACCATGGCCAAGTTTAGGGTATGCGCTCAAACTATATTTATACCATGGCAAAAAATAAGATCATCCCACAAAATATATTTATACTATATAGTACATATATATATTTATACATAGCACATAATAAATTCCTCCCACAATCCAAAATACATTTCCAAGAACCAGAAGAATAACCTCAGAATATTTACATGTTGCAATATTTACACAGCTATTTAAAGTTTACTTGTGTTACTTAATGTTTTAAAAGTAATGTAGATAGATTTCTTATATTTTTCCTTTTATTAAATATAGATTCTTTCTGTGATGCAGTTTCCCCTCTCTCTACCCCTGCAATTCCTCCCTGCCTCCTCTCCCATCTGGATACGCTACCTTTCTGTGTCTCATAAGAAAATAACAGGCTTCTAAGCGGTAACAACAAAACATAACAAAATAAAATACCATAACATAAAACAATCATCATACTGAAGTTGGGCAAGAAGACAAGCCAACAGAAAAATAAATGAGCCCCAATAGAAGGCACATAAATCCGAGACCTAATCATTCACACATTCAGGGGTTCAATTAAACTACTAAACTGAAAGCTATAGGATTATGCACAGAGGACCTGGTGCAGATCTGAGTAGGCCCTGTGCACGCTGCCTCAGTCTCTGTGAGTTCATGTGAGTTTGTTCAGTTATTTTAGAGAACCGTGTTCTTCTGGTGTTCTCCATCCCATCTGTCTCTCTCATTCCTTCTGCCTCCTGTTCCATGGGTTTCTCTGAGTTCTGAGGGGGTGGGATTTGATGGAGATATTCCATTTAGAGCTGTGTGTTCCATGCTCCATCTGCTGTAGAAGAAAGCCTCTCTCCTGATGGCTGACTAAGGCTCTGATCTTTGAGTATAGCAGAATATCATTATGAGTCATTTTATTGATTTTCTAGGCCAGTAGTATTTAGTTTTACTCTAGGTCTCTGGGTTATCTAGCCTCTGGTTCTTAGTAAGTGAAGAAGTGTCAGGTATGGGTTCCTTACCACAGAGTGGACCTTAAGTTAGTCACGCATTGGTTGGTTACACCCACAAAGATTGTCCCACCATCGCCTTAGCATATTTTGCAGGCAGGAAGATTGTAGATCAAAGGTTTTGTGGTTGGTTGGTATTTACCTTTCTCTTTTGGTTGCCTGCAGAGTATTGGAGAGCATAGTTCTAACGACTTCATCCTAGCAGCATACAAAACCGCCAAAGAGCTGAGGTGGATCACCAGGAAAGCTGTTCCATGGTTACTTCAGACATTTATCCTGAATCTGCCATATCTTCGTATGGTCATCAGAGCTAAGGTTTAAGTCACCTCTAAATGTACTTACTTCTGTCAGCTCTGCCTCCCAGAAAGAGATTCTGGTCCTGCAGAAGCAGAGGGAGTGAGCACTGGAGATCACAGCCTCTCAATTACCAGCTTCCCTGGCATTCAATCTGTGGAGCTATCCAGTTCTTATAGTCACTTGCTTTTGAATCTCTCTTCCCTTTCACTACCAGAAGAAAGTTCACATTCCCTTAAGTGAGGGAACCACTTTATGAGAAAGTGAAGGGGAACCAAAAGTAACACCTCATACAAATGGCTGTGTCATTTTCTTTGAGAAACAATAGCTAATGAGCATATTAGTTATTTGGCCTAAGAATTATTGGCTCCAAATATCTCACTCATTCCGCACACTGATACTAGTACAGGTAGTGGCAAGTTAGTGCTGGGAAGACGGCTAAGCCGAAAAAGCACCGGCCACACAAGCATGAGGACTAGTGGTTGGATCCTCAGAATCCATATGCAAATCCTGAGGACTCCACTATTTTCTATAATCCCAGCACTTGGAAGGCTTAGATGGGGGGATCCCTGGAACACACAGTTTGGCTATACTAGCTAGAATTGAAAAAAATCTGAATTCAGAGAGAGAGAACCTGCCTCCAGAAATAAAGCGGAAAGTGATTGAGTAAGACACTTGACATCTGCTTCTCATGTGTGACACATGTGCAACCCCTACATGTACCACACACACACACACACACACACACACACACACACACACACACGAAACTAGAAAGCAGCAGAAATAGTGTACTATAGAGCGAAATTGTCCTGCATGGGTATTTCCTGCTCCTAGGCTATGAACCTACATAGCATGTTACTCTACTCAGCACTGCAACGCAGTGTGCCTTCATATATCTACACCTTTCAAAACAAAGATGAGGTAAAACTGCAAGCTGGTATTCTGCTTCTGCCTCATTCTGACCTTAGGGGGCTGCCATTGTAATCATTAAGTACACCGAAGATCAACATGCCCATACATAGCACCTTGTTGTACCCATGGGAAAGTTTGGTTGCTAATGTATGACTTTATCACTGCTGTGACCCAGTGCTTGACAGAAGCCACTTAAGGAAGTAAGAATCTACTTATTCACACTTGAAAAGTTTTCAAGCATGTGGAGGGGAAGACATAATGGAAAAAGCTATGCTACTCTTGGCAGTCAGGATAAAGAATGGAGCAGCTCATATCAGTAGATGACAATGAGGGAGATGGGGGAGGAGAGAGAGAGGGAGGAAGGAAACTAGAGAAGAGCCCCCGTCCTCCAGATTCACTCTGCTTGACCTGCTTGCTTCCTCCATCAGGTCCCATCTCCTAAAGTTCCTAGACCCTCCCCACCTAGCACCAAGAGTTTGTGACAAAGAATTTCCAACATGAAGCTTTGGGAGGCATTTCACATTAAAACCAAAACACCAAGGCAAAAATGTATTCTAGACTATTGGATTTTGTCACTCGAGACAAAACAATTCTGTTGATTTCCTCATGAGTTTACTGTATTTACCTCCCCAAATTCCCACCCAGAAGAGGTTGTAGTGACACACTTTAAAATAGGTGAGCATCTGTGGGCTGTGACTTTCTCTCTGGAGGATAACAATTGGGGAACAATTGATACATAGTGGCAGCAACTGACACCACATGCCGTTCATGTTCACTGGGAAAATCTCTACAAAGACATAGGACAAAGCACACTGAGTCAGAAAGTCTTCGGCACTGTTCTCAACGCTGCCAACCTTTACAAATTCACAGTGGTGGGAATGGATGCTAGAAAGAAGACTACAGTTTTCATCTGGAATGTCCCTCGGAGTTCCGCTCATGAGGTTGGACCTCAGCCTGCTGCCCAGTTGCAACATAGGACATTAAGGTATAGGACTCCATGGGAGATTTTCAGTTATTGAGAATCTGCTCTTGAAGTGGATTGTGGGAGCCTGGTCTGTTTTTCTGTTGTTGTTCGTTTTATTTTTAATGTTGTGTTTCTGGGCATAAAAGAAAGGATTCATGATGTTGTGTTTTACTACTGGCCCCAACAGTGGGACCAACCGTCTATGAACTGAGACTCTAATCTTCATAAATTGATAATCTCAGATGTGTGTTTTAGTAATGGGAATATGAGTAACAGATGGATATAGCAAGAGCCTTATCCATCACCCCTAGCTTATTTGATGCAATCCAAGTCTGTTTTGATTTTCGTTTCTTTAGTTTAGTTTTTAGCTCTTTTGATCCTACCTATGGATAATTTACATTTTCTGTTGTAATCTAATTGAGGCCATAACTAAGAGAGTGGTTTGGATCATGCCATTCTGTAGAAATTTGAGATGCCTCCTTTGAATATCCACTTGCAAGTGTGTGACTCCACACATTCACTTTTTGCCCTTCTGGGCAGAACCCCGACAGTTGCAGACAAAGAAGAGAGATGATGCAGATATTGCTCAATAACACCATTAATTTGTATGCATTTGTCTTGACTTCTAATGACTCCCTTGAGATAATTTTATGCAGCTTTATACTTTATTTTAAAATTAGGAATTTTTCACATTTAAATTAAATACCTTAAGTCAAGGGAACATAAATACTGACCTCTCATTTCATAGCTATTTTCTCCAGAAGGACGATACTTCCCTCATATTTGTGGCTATCACTTCAAGCTATTTTAATGTAGTTTGAATTTCTCAGAAGAGAAATAATAAGGAGCTGACTTTTATTATCAGGAGATTAGAAAGTGTGGTTTACCGCATTACTTCTCTATTATCCCACAGAGTCTGAGAGAATCTTTTATTCACCACCAGTTGTTTGGTTTTAATGTGCTGTCTTTTAATCTCATGGAGACATGTTTTGTGTTGGTGAATCTTCGTGGGTGCTCTCTGTCATAGTGCTAGGTCAGCAGTGCACCTCAGCAGAATGTCATCATTCTTTTAAGAATGACTCTGGCTGACCCCGACCAGCGGAATGAAGAGCTAGACTCAGGATTCTTCCCGATCACGCTTTATTGGAGAGCACTCGGTTGAGGAAAAAAAAACCGAGAGGCTGGAGAGCCTCTAGGTTGAAGGGAGAGCGGAGGCGAGAGAGAGAGAGAGAGAGGTCTAACATGGCGGCTGCTTATATAGGGAGATATGACGCAACTCGCGCCTTGATTGGCTGCTAAGTCCCGCTGGCACCAGAATTCTCGGGATTGGCTAGGGACACTTCAGGTTATTTGCGCATGCGGGAAGCGCCTGGACGCTCAGTCCTGAAGCATTGCCATATATGGAGTTTGTTTACCTCCAAACTGCGAGGATGCAAGCATTTGGCTCCCTGCAAATGACTAAACATATTTTCATAAAAACAGTTTCCTTTTAAATATTTCTTTCTGTATCTGTGTAGCAGGATATAGAGTCCTTTGGATATAGTGGAATCCTGTGATAGATCTATTTCTATCTTTGTGAGGAATCTTTACACAGGTTTTCATGGTGGCACCACCAATCTGCATTATTACTGGCAATTCATAAGTGTTTCCCTTTCCCGACATCCATTCCATAATTTATCACTTTTTGATGTATTTAGTGTTATTATTACCCAAATCACAATCAATTTGTAGTGATCAAGAAACGACCAACTCTGAGCTTATTATATTAGTATACACATTACATCAAAAGGCTGATACTCATTTGTGTTGTTCTAAAGGTGGTAAGGCCAGCTCTAATCTGGCCATACCATCTGGTGGCAGCCCACCTAAAAGGACATAGAAGAATAAAGTTTTTGCCTTTTGCCTGTTGGCCCTCACTCTTACTTGGAGGATCATCTATCCTGCTGTTGAAGCATCCCTTTGTTGGATTAGAACCAACTTCTTCAACATTGTGAAATGAACAACTATCCAATTATTGGCCTTTCCACTGAAGACAGCTTTACGTTCTTTAGGACTCGAAAAAAATTATTTTATTGTGAAGTAAAATTTAATTGCATAATTTCTCCCTCTGCTGACTAGTTTTATGTCAGCCTGAGACAGCTATAGTCATCTGAGAGGAGAGTACCTCAATTGGGGAAATGCCTCGAAAAGACTGGACTCTAAGACATTTTCTGAATTAGGGATTGGTGTGGGAGAATCTACTCCACTGTGGGTGGTGTCACCCATGGGCTGGTGGTGCTGGATTCTATAAGAAAGCAGGCTGAGCAAACCATGGAAAGCAAGACAGTAAGCAGCCCCCTCCATGACCTCTGTGTATGTTCCTGCCTCTAGGTTCCTGAACTGCTTGAGTTCATGAGTATTCTCTCAATGGCTACAGAAAAGGTGTTTGGCAAAATAAAAGTCCTGGAGTACTTGCCTGGTGATGTAAACCAAGTCAATAATCTGTGGCCAATGGGGTCATAGATCCTAAAAGAAAACCTAGTACTTCCTAGAAGGAAAGAAAAGGAACTAGTAGCCTACTACTTTCACTTTCCTATGCCTAACTGCATGCTAAATATGTATCCTTAAACATATTTAAACATATTAGAAGAGTGTAGTTCTCAAACCTCTTCAAAGAAGCTTCCTTGTGTAACAGACGAAAAACACTAGAGAAAAGCACAACTGGTTAGAAGGCGGAGAACAACTGATGGTGGAGCATCCAGTGTCAGTTGATTTATTTACAACACAGTCTCTCTACCTAATGTCAAGCACCTTTCAGCAGCCAATGAGAGAATCATGTGATTTCTGCTCTTGAATCTGTATTATATTGTGTATTATGTTTATTGATTTATGTGTTATTGAACCATCCCTACATTTCTGGGATGAAACCTACTTGATCATGGTGGATAATACCTTTGACGTGTTCATTGATTCAGTTTGCAAATATTTAATTGAGAATTTTTGTGTTCAGTTTCATCACAAAATTATATTGGCCTATAATTTTTATTGTTTTTTGGTCTGGTTTTGATATAAGGATAATATTGACTTCATGACAAGAATTTGATTAGATTTCTTTATTTTCTATCTTGTGGAATAAGTTGAAGAGGATTATTTTTAGTTTTTTTTAGTTGTTTTTGAAGGTGTGGTAGAAATGTGCCCTGAATCTATCTGGCCTTCAGAATTTTTTAGTTGGGAGGTTTTAATTACTGCTTCTATCACATTTAATATTATAGGTCTATTTATCTATTTAATATTTATTTAGCTTTGCAGGGCATATGCACTTAGAAATGTATTCATTTCTTTGCATTTTCCAGGTTCATGGAATATAGATTTTTGAATAGGTCCTTTGAATTTTCTCAGTGTCTGTTGTAATGTCTCCATTTTCACACAATTTTATTAATTTAGATCCTCTATCTCTTTATTTTAGTTATTTTGCCTAAAAACTGTTATCCTTGTTAATATTTCCAAAGAACTAACTTAATTGTATTGATTTTTTGTATTTTTCATTTTTATTTTAATTATTTCAGTATTGACTTAGATTATATCTTTCTGTTTATTTTTGGATATTATTTATTATTGTTTTTCCTTTAAAGTTCTCATCATATTATTAATTTAAGATCTTTCTTTTTGTGATGTAGGCTTTCAGTGTTATCAACTTTCTTTTTAGTCTTGAGTATATCCCATAGATTTTGGCATATTGTGCTTTTATATTTATATAATTTTGAAAAATTTTTAATTTCTTTTTGATTACTTCCTTGACCCAATATCATTTAGTACTTTGCAGCTTAGTGTCAGAAATTGGTGGACTTTCTGTATTTTCTACTGCTGTTTAAATATAGCTTTATTCCATCATGGTCAAGTTGATTGCAGGAAGTTATTTCAGTTTTATTTGTAGAGACTTGCTTTGTGTCCTTATAATTTGTGGTCTATTTGGAGGAAAGTTTCATGGGCTAAATTTCTTTTGGATTTTGTTGGAATGTTCCATATATAAGTTAGATCAAATGAATTTACGTTTCTCTGTTTAGGTTTTTCTGAATTTCCTGTCAATTGGTGAGAGTAGGTATTACAATTACCAGTTCTCACTGTGTTAGGATCAATCTCTGGTTTTAGGTCTAATAGCATTTCTGTTATAAAAATTTTGTCTTCCTGTGCTTGGTGCATGTATGGCTAAGATTGTAATAGTCTGCTGGTGGAGTTTTCCCTTAATAAGTATAAAGTGTCTATCCTCAACTCTTCTTACTAGTTGTAGTTTGAAGTCAATTTTGTCAGATATTAGAATAACTACATCTACATTTTTCACAATTCCACTTGCTTAGAATACTATTTCCCTTTCTGTTACTATAAGATGTCTTCTATCATTGATACTGGACTGTGTTTCTTAGAGGCAATAAAAATATGGATCCTGTTTTATAATTCAATCTCTTCGAATATATGATTTTTTTTAGGAATTTAGGTCATCAATATTTCACATTATTGAAAGAAATAGACTATTTTCTGTCATTTTGTTCATTTTTGTGTTGTTTATCAGTTTTTAAATTACCTATTTTGGCATTATTCATTTTTTTCTCTGTGACTTAGGGTATGTTTATTCTTATTTTCAGATTGATTTGTTGCTTCTATCATCCTCTGTAGAACTGACTTAGTAGTAATTAATTACTTCAATCATTTAAGCATGGGCAATTTTCTTGTGGATATATACATATATATTACATACACACATGTACATATACATAATTTTCTGAAGGTATTCTCTATGTCTTTGCTGTTATACTTCTTCTTCAAAGTTCACAATTCAGAGGTTAGGTCTTTTTATGTTACCTAGAAACTTTCCCAAGATTTTTTCTTATAAGATAAATATTTATTTTGTTGTTGATCTATAATGTCTTTGTTTTCAGACTCTCTGTATCCAACATGATCCATTCTGTCAGTGAGACTTTCCACTGAAGTTCTTAACTAGCTTATTGGGTTTTTCATTTGCAGCATCGATTCAGTTTGGGTTTTCTATAAAAATCCAAATTCTATTTTCATGGTTGGATTGGCTTTCTTGTTTCATTTATCTCTTTGTCTTTTCCTTCTTTGAGTTGTTTGACCAAAGGTATGATCATTCTTTTGAACTCTTTGTCTGAGAGTCCATATAAGTCATTTTCATTATGAGGCCATCTTTATGGTATTTGTATTTTTTTGAGGTTACATGTTATTTGGGGGTTTTCATGCTTTTGTTTTTTATTGGGATTTGCAAAGCTGGAATTAGGTTGTTGACTTAATTTTTCTATCAAATTATTTTTCTTTATTCACTATGGATATTTGCTCTGTTCATGAAGGGGGTAATCCATAAATCTCTGATGTTAATTTCACCGTTTGTTATTTTGAGGATATAGCCTTTATCTCAGGTCTTTCTTTTCTCTGTTACAGTCTGGTGCTTTCATGGAACAGGATTTGGAAAAGTTTTCTCTTGAACGTGATGGTGATGGCTGGTCCTTATTCTCAAGGATGGCAACTGTTGATTCCCAGTAAGATAACTGAAAGGGTCTCTGAATCATTCTCTAGGCTTCCTGGTAAGAAGCAGGCTGTGGTCTGGTGAATCCTCAAGGGATGGAGAGATAGTCCAAGAAGTGATGACAGACTGTGGCAAGCCAATATAAGGCTTGGGTGACCTGAATGGGGGTGCAGCAGAACCAAAGTGAAGGTAGCCTAGCTCTGTCACTGTGCACTGGCAAGTGAGTCCCTGAAAGGACATAGGCTCATATGGGGTGAGCGAGCTGAGGTGAGATGATTTTTTTGGTGCCTGGAAAGCAACAATGGGTTTCCAGATGGAAGATACTTGGGAGTGGGAGAGCTGGTAGCCTATTCTATTGAATAGGTTATTTTTGCCATTAATGTTTATCTCAACATTTTAAACCACATGGATATTTAGATTTGGTCTCTTGCTATATTCTGTAGATTCATTATTGGAGCTTAAAAGTAGTATTTTGTTGTCTTTGCTCTCAATCCTTGATATTCTTTCTTCTGCTTGGTTGAGTCTGTTTCTTTCTACTATACTTTTTATTTGACTCATTTGCTTTCTCACTTCTAACATTTACTTATTTATTTATTTATAGATATAATTTTATATATTCCAGATTGGCCTTCCTATATAGCCATGGATGACCTTGAGCCTTAGTCTCAACCTCTTCTTCCCAAGTCCTAGAATTACATACATAAAATTTGGACAAGCATTCTACCAACTGACCTACATCTCTGGTCCATTTTCCATATTCATATATTCTTTTCTAGCTCTAGTTTTCTTGATTTTTGCATGCTGCTCCTTCGTTAGTCTTGCCATTGATTTTCTTACTCATTTTGTCGAGTTTTTCTTCTGTATTTGTGATTTCTCTTTAGGTCATAGCTGAGAAACTATTGGTAGTTAATTGGTGTCAGAAGAAGGGAAATTATTTCTTCAGTGATGTAGCTACTATACTTTCCCATAGCACCCTAATTAAACACAGAAAAACACAAAACACAAAAGCATATGAAAGTAGAAAGGGGTCTAGTCAGGAAGAAGAAGGGGGTCAGCAGAAGAAGATAAGAGTTCATAATGAGATAAGTACAATCACAATAGGTTTATGAATGTATTTTTCCCAATGATGAAAGACAAATAAGAAGAAAAAATATTGTCTAATAATGAAAAAAGCTCAGCAAACCTAAACTAGATGAATGTATAAAGGGTAATAAAAATAAGACATGGACACACAATTTTAAATATAATAAAAGGATAAAAGAAAAGAAAAGTGAACGTGAATTTCTAGTATAGCTTGTTTTGTGTCCTATTAATCTGGATATTCCTAGTCACAGGTGCAGCGCTAGGGCTGGGGACATGAAAGCTGAGGTTGTCTTTCGTGTGGCTCACACTGTAGAGCCTGTCTTGAACAAATGTCTAATATCCTCCATATCTATCTTTTCCTCCATGCTGAACACATTGAATTTTGTAGTCTTTGGACTAGGCATGTTTTCTCTTGCTGTGAAATGTCTCTTTATTGACTTTTGCTATAGTTTGGATATGGAATGTTCTTCAATACTCCATGTGTTAAGAGTGTGACCTCCAGTTGTGGGGAGGGTGTCGAACCCCATGCCTTCCAGTTATGGGGTGTATGTATCCTTGAAGAAAGTAGTAGAGCCCCAGGCTTTCCTCCTGCTTTCTTCCTGGCCACAAAGTAATTCACTAATAGCCATGATGTGCTGCTTCTCAATGGGCCCCAAGCCATGAAGATAATGAGCCCATGAGTCAAATAATTGTCTTCTCTTTTAAGTTGTTTTTGTCAGGCATTTGGTCCAAGCAATGAGAAAAATAACTGGTACATGTTGCAACGTTTTGAGAAAGGCATAGTGGTTCAGTGGCCATCTGTTGTGCACTCTGCGAGACAGATAGCTGTGCATGCTAGCAGAAGACATGTGCGATGAGTGCTGATCTCGGAGTCACCACTCACCTGAGTGCTGATTTGGAGGTGGGTAATGAGGTTCCCAGTCTCTGCCAGATTGGGATTAGCTATAATTGCCCGAGAACAGAAAACCAGAGGGAATGTGTACACTGCCATAGAACTCCAAGAAAGAGTCACACGTACAAATTCCCATTTTTCACTTCCCTAGGACAAAGAATGTTGAAGGAAATTAAGAAAAGCAGGGGCAACTGCATGTGATATTTACAGGTAGAGAAAGGTAAGATGCTGCTGTAAGGACCACAAAGTTCTTACAGAGAGGGAACCACAGAGTCTACAGACTAATCACTCTATTTGACTTTTCTATCTGAGAGAGTAAAACTTAATTCTATGGGGCTGGTGAAAAAAAGGAAACACACACACACATACACACACACACATTTAGGGTCTTTCATCTTTCTCTTCTCTTTTCTTCTTTTCTTTCTTCTCTCCAAATTTATCCCTTCTATTTGTTCTTAATTTTTTCCCGACAGTTTATATAACTCAGCAAAATCTTTCAAACAGTATAAAAATTATAATAGGGTTACATTCTATTTTTAAGTGAGTGATTACAATGAATTCAAGTAAAAAATATCTCGTTTCTCATTTTCCTTCTATGATTAAACATTTTACATATTACAGGTGAAAAGAAATTAATCCCAAGGACCCACATACATTCATGTCCAAGCAGCTTGTTTTAGATTAATGGAGTGTAAGCAAGCAACAAATTTTTTTCCTCAGCCAGTTTTTTTGCTGGCAGGCCACATTTTGTCCTTACAAAGAAAGGATCAATCACTTTATTATTTATCTCAAAGGCTAATCTGTACAGAATCTCAAAAGTATCATAAATCTAAACTTTTATATATGAAAAAGAGTGATTTCTACTTTAAATCCTCAGGGTGCTTATAGCAGGAAACTGGGGGCAGAAATGCATACAAGGAATTAATCATCACCTTTGATCACCAACTCATCCTCGCAGGAAAGGTAAGTCAGCTTGCAATAGCCAGGCTGCCATCATTTTGTTTCCTGACCTCAATGAATCCCTCGCTTAACTATTGAAAGTTTTATTTTCTAAACTTTAAATTGTTCCCAAAGATTTTCTATTTCAAGGTCATTCATAAAAACATCTTAAGCTAAACTGAACTCATTATTTAAAGCTTTGTTTCAGCTATGATGCATACCGAAACCCATGAACACATCCTCCAACATTAAGATTAAAAAAAGTTAAGCTAGCCTAGCTTCTGTCTTCCTTAATTATGATTCTAAGCCACAGTCTATATGGATTCCCAAGAGAAACTCCTATATCCTAGCTGTGCTATGCTTCCTTGTTTTTATTTTCAATCCTCTGTAGCCCCTGCTGTAGCAGAGATAGGGGCAACACTGTATCCTATTTTTACCTATACTAATTTTCCCACTAAAATAATCCCTGTCATGATCCCTTATTGTATTTATTAAAAACCCTAAATCATCAAAATTTTATTTAAGCTAACACTATTATTTTATAAAATTATTGCTTCAGCTAAACAGTACAGCTTAAGAGGAAATCATTTTCATAAGAATTAATGGGTAAAATGCCCAGTAGAATAGGATATTTTTATGAGATAATGACACCACAATAAAGGCAGTGGGGATCCTCCCATACTCATTCACACCATGCCAGATACCAGAGAAAAAATGGCAGCCACAAACATGTAAAAGCATAGCAGTACCAAGAGACATTCTGTAGCCAAAGCCCTTGGGGCCTTGCCTATCCAAGATTCACCCATCAATGCTTTGCTTCTTGGTGGGCCAATCCCCCAAAGCTCGATTGCCACCTGTTACTCCTCTGATACAGTCACCAGCAGCAAGAGGTTAAATGGGGTCAAGTGTTATTCTCCCAAGGGACTTCCATTTGGGTGAGGATGGTGTTAAGGGATTGAGATTCTCTTGGGGAAAGAGTTGCTCTTGTCATGTGAAATATGAAGAAACCAAGGCTTGAGCTAACATCTGGAGATAGCTTTGTGGAAGGATCTGAATACATGCTGATGCTAAACTGACAAAGTTATAGCTAGTCTAACCATCAAAACTATCAGAGATCCAAGAAGGATAGATAAATTGTACCTAAATACAGACCAGGCAGCTTTTTAATGTATTAAAAATGACAGGGACCAACTATATCCAGGTCTCCCCAGCACTGGAGGTAGGAGTATCAAAACACCAGTCTTACACTCTTCGGCAGGCCCATAAGGTGAATTTTTTTTTATGGTGAAATGGAAAAGACAAACCTTATTTTGTCTAGGCAAAGGTGTTACAATTAATTCTCCAATGTCCTGCTGTTTGTCCACAGTCTGGACCGGGTCCTGGCAGCGGGTGTTGCACTGGGGCATCTCGCCAGTGGTCAGCATCATCATAATCCAGGTGGAGACATCATGGTGTCCCATAATCTCCTTTGGACCCCTTGGGTCACTGCTAGGATCTGGGAGTCTCTGTCTGTTATAATAAGCTTATTCATCATCATTTTAAATGTCATATTCTGCAGATCTCTGAAGTCTGAGGGCTGCCTAGATTTATCTTTGTTTATTAGACATACTTTGTTTCTAGTTACTTATTTTAAGTTTGACTTTGAAAACATATACAGGGGATCAAATAAGGCTTATCCCTGTAATTTATTATATCAGTACTTTAAGAATGGCTGACTATTAATTTTTATTTCCCAACAGTCTAAGTTGGCAACTTTAATCAGACTGAAACTTTACATTCTGTCAGGTTTACCCTAAAAAATAATGATTTTGAATTGAAGCTAATAAAGAAACTAAATTAGCCATTCTGAGGGTAAAAATAGAGCAAGTTTGTATCCAGCTGTTAATGTCTCCTGGGAAGGCAAGGAAAGGTGACAAGGAAAAGGTTGCCTGGCATAATTGGAACAGGAGGGAGTCTAGGGCCTAACATTGCCCCAGAGGAGTTCTAAGGCACAAGGCCAGCTAATGGAAGGGCTGTGAGTTCCTTTTGCCAGAGATAAGGAGGGTGACACCCTCTTTAGAGAGTAAGAGCTTCCTTCAAAATCCCTGAGTGAATGAGAGCTTTGACCTATTAATATAATTTTCCATGTTGTGGTGATTTCCCCCATTACAAAACTTTTCCCATTGTTATTTTACAATTCAAGTTTGGCCAGTGTTATAAATCTCTATTCAAACATCTGACATGATGTGGCCCTAGTCTACCCCGTACAAGCCCCAAAGGATTAAGACTCATAGACTTGGACCCTGTTCTAAGCCCTCTATCAAACTGCTTAGGTCATTGTCTTGCTGCATCACAAGAAATGAACAACCCATTTTCTAGTTAACATTTGATGATTTTGGCTGTGACCCTAATTTTTAGCTTTTTATTTTAAGTTCAAACATAAACAGTATAAAACATTTTATAAGCACAAATGTCCCACAGCCTTAAGTCTCTTAAATATCTTCCTGAAATATCCACAATAAAGTACTGCTTTGGCCCCACCTTCATCGGCATATACATAGCCTGTCCTTTAGATCTCAGCCGGCTCCATTTCACTGCAGCTGGTGCTTCTGGTGGCCGTCACCTGGCACTGGCCCTTCTGAAACTGTTAAGGTCCATCCTTGCAATTTCACATTCTTTGGGATTCCAGTCCTGCCATATATTTGTAAAATCCGGCTGTTTCCTATGATCCCTTTGTCTTTATAACCATGATCACCTGGGAGACTCTTAAATTAACGAACTTTAGCTGGCAGAGCAAGGTATATTTTTTGAGTATAAAAACATTGAGGTGCAGCTTTAATATTTTAAATTCTATATTTTTTATACCTTGTTTTCAGAATGAGACATGAGTCATCATGAGTCATCATACAAAAATCTTTCCCAATCCAAACTATCTTGGAGATCTGTTGTTGCCATCTAGGTAGGCCCACTCCACATGGTCACATTTAATAAAGATGGCAGTGAAATCACGTGGCATCCATTTTTCTTTTATCTCTAGCAAAATGATAAACTAAAATTTAAGATGGAAGCATGCCTTATTTTAAAATTTAAATTTAAATACTTTAAAATTGCCCATGCATAGATTTTAAGTTATCAATTTCTAGTGTTATTAATCTTTTAACTAGTTTTATTCTAACAGACTTTTAACCAAATCCAACAAAATAAATTTATAAATCTGAATACAGAATGTTCACATAAACCAAGTCCAAATCTTTTTGACTATTTTGCTTTTTTTTTGTCATTGTGTCAGGTGCTCAGACTGACAGAGTGACAGAGGAAATTTTTAAATAAGCGTGGGTCTAGCAAAGGAAGAGCCATAATCCAACTCTAGAGACAGCTTTTTAATAAAGAACAGCATAAAACAGTTTTAACATTATTTACATTAAAAAGTCATCTGAATTTCTGTCAATCTAAATCCAGTAACCAGAGCTCAGAGACAAACTCTGAGGTCATGCCCATAAATGTGGCCCCAGCAGTGATTGGTGACAGAGACAACAAAAATATTCTAGCCATTTCTGTCTCCATGCTCCATGCTTCAACAAAACTTACATAGACAAACTTTTTGACAAAACAAGCATACATAATTTTCTTGAGAAATAGACAAAACCCTTTAACAAGACAAAACTTTTAAACCAGAATTAACCTAAAATGGCTAAATTTTTAATTTATTTTATGTTTTCTTTTCACATTCTAACCAATAATAATTTGTAACCAAACCCTCTAAATGCTGACAGATATTTATAACGCAATGGTTATTATTAAAGCTGCTCTGGTGGAGGTTAGTCTGGCTACAGTGTCACAGCACCACAGCTTAACACCTATAGCCAGTGACTGTGACTCATTGCCCTTAGCCCTCAGAACTAAACCTTGGCCAGGTTTGGCCAGAAGTCAAGACACACAAGCCCAAGGGCAGGCCAGGGGAATCCATCCACTAGCATGGGGTGAAGCAGGGTGGCACACAGCATGGGGGAAAAAGATTGTTAACTTCTCCAGTCATAGCAATTAACCCCAGATTCTCTGTTCAGTGTTTAAAATCCTTTTGGGGCACATCTGGCCCCCACAACTGTGGCTGACAGCCTTGCTACATTGTCACAACAAGGCTGTATAGCCCAGCCACCCATCCATTCAAGAGTGCTGCCCCAGCCTTGTGCTTGTATGGCAAACCTATCCACATTACCCCTGCACTACATGCCTTTCAATGAAATGTTTAAGGTTAGAGGTTGTTTGTCTCATCCCTTTTAGGAAAATATACCTCTAGGTTTATGACCCTATCTCTAAAGTCCTGTAAGTGACCTAATATCAAAGTCAAAGAAGTTGTGCTTTGAGTCTGTCCCATTACATCAGTCTTGTAAGTCAGAAAGAGGATGCAAAAAAGACAAAAACACAATGGCACAAGGAACAATACAGAGTCCTCCTTGTGCCCAGAGGAACTGAAACTGAGATGCTGGGAGCATCCCTCACGTCTGTCTACAGAAACCAGAGATATTCACTCTCACACAGAAGGTTCCTGGGACCCAAATACAGAAAGGCCCTGGAGACGTTTCCCCAGGTACCCCGCGCATGATCTATCTATGCCTCCCCGTACGCTTTGTATAGGCTCTCACAGGTTCTGGACAATTTGCAGAAGGATATCCAAAACCAAAAAACACGACACAAAACTTACACACAGAAACCTTGACAACTGGCTGAAGGCTCTATAGCACAGTGGTCCCGGTGGGCTTGGGGTATTCCAGAGAGCCCCCAAATGTTAAGCTCAGAGTCCCCCCCAAAACAAACTAGAAGACTGAGTCCTGTATGTAAAAGCAAAGAGCCTTTATTCTTAAGATAAGTTTGCAAACTCAGACTCACCCTCTCCACATGTCCAATATATTGGAGCAATCAGAGAGCCCTGAGCTAAGTTGGGGTTGGGTTTTTATAGTAGCAAAGGTAGGAGTGATGGATTTCTAAGATTGATTGGCTGATTGTGTCTATGGGTGTCCTGGTGAAAAACAATGGGGGCGTGTTGGCAGGTGATCCTATCTACAATGGTTGAAATGTAAGGAATTTCCTTTGGATGGTCTGTTCCTGGGTGCTACCAGCTTATGACATTTCCTGGAATCCAGTGTTGCCTGCTATGGCAGCTGTGTGGCCTGGGCCCCATGAGTGACCAGGCTGCCCTATGACTCACAATATCTACTTATAAGTGAATGCATACCACATTTGTTTCTCCGGGTCTGGATTACCTGACTCAGAATGACCTTTTTCTAGTTCCATCCATTTGCTTGTAAATTTAACGATACCATATTTTAAACAGTTTGGAATATTCCATTGTGTAAATGTACCACATTTCCTTTTACCCTCAGTTGAGAGACATGAAGGTTCTTTTCAGTTTCTGATTATTATGAATAAAGCCATTATGAATATAAATGAGTAAGTGTCCTTGTGGTGTATATAATTTCCTTTGTGTATATGACCAAGAATGGTATAGCTGTGTCTTAAGGTAGATTAATACCAACTTAACTCCACCAGCAAAGGAGGAGTGATTCATTTATTCCACACCCTTGCCAGCATGGCCTGTCACTTGCATTATTGTTCTTATCTATTCTGATAGGTGTAAGATGAAATCTCAGAGTGGTATTGATTTGCATTTTCCTGATGGCTAAGGATGTTGAACATTTTTAAAAGTATTTCTCAGCCATTTGAGATTCCTTTATTAACAATTCTCTGTGTGGATCTGTACAGCATTTTTAAATTGACTTATTTGCTTTTTATATCTAATTTCTGGAAATTTTATATATTTTGAATAGTAGATCTCTATTGTGGAGTTGGTGAAAATCATTTCCCGTTTCTTAGCCTGCCCCTTTGTCTTAATGACACGCTCTTTTGCTTTACAGAAGATTTTCAGTTTCATGAGGTCCCATTTATTAATTATTGATCTTAATGCTTATTCTATGGGAGTTTTGTTCAGAAAGTTGCCTTCTGTGTTAATGCATTCAAGGCTGTTCCCCACTTTCTCTTCTATCTGGTTTAGTGTGTCTGGTTTTATGTTTAAGTTTTTAATCCATTTGGACTAGAGTTTTATGCAGGGTGATAGATATGGATCTATTTGCATTCTTCTACATGCATTCATTCAGTTAGACCAGCATCATTTGTTGAATATGTTTCCCTTTTTCCATTGTATATTTCTTTTTTTTCCCCATCGTATATTACTGGCTTCTTTATAAAAAAAAATCAGTTGCCCATAGATATGCAAATTTATGTCTGTGCCTTTAATTTGGTTACATTGATCAACATATCTATTTTTATTCCAACATTGTGCTATTTTTATTACTATATACTTTATAATAGAGCTTGAAATCAGGGGTGGTGATTCCCTCCAGAAGTTCCTTTATTGTTTGGCATTGTTTTTTAGCTATTCTGAGTTTATTTTCGCTTATGAAATTGAGCATTGTCCTTTCAAGGTCTGGAAATAATTGTGTTGGAATTTTGGTATGGATTGCATTGAATCTGTAGATTGCATTTAGCAGGATGACTAGTTCTGCTATACTAATCCTACCAATCCATGAGCATGGGAGATCTTTCCAACTTCTGATATCTTCTTCAATTTCTTTTTTTGAAAGCTTGAACTTTTTTATCATATGAGTCTTTTGTTTGCTTGGTTAGAGTTACTCTGAGATATTTTATATTATTTGAGGCTACAGTGAAGGGTGTTCATCATGACACTTCACACACACACACACACACACACACACACACACACACACACTTCAAATACTTTGTCCTTCTTCACCCTTCTGCAATGTTCCCTTTTCCCACCCTCCTCTGCCCTCCTACATGTCCCTTTCTTCTCTGTGTATAGTTTCCTTCTGCTTTTGTGTCACTTGTATTTCACCACCCTCAATTTTATCTTCGGCCTCTGCTCTTCCTTACTTCTTATGATTTCCTTTTTATTTTTATGTTCCTTTCACTTAAGTATTTATACACTTGAATGCATTTGTAAATTCAAGTCTAGATTTCAAGTATGAAAGAAAGCATGATATTTGTCTTGCATATTTTACTTAACAACATGAGTCCACTTTCCTTCATAGTTGCTCATGTACATATATTTCAAATCCTCTCTATCCATTCATCTGTTGATGAAAATAGCTGGCCCATTAGCTAGTTATTGTTAATACAACATCAATATATATGTATGTACAAGTGTCTCTAACAGGATGTTAAGTCATTTGAGTACATGCCCAAAAGTGGTATAGGTGAATTATTTCTTATTTCTTGTTTTTCAGTTATTGAAGAATCTTCTTGGTGATTTTTGATAGTGGCTGAATCAGTTTATACTGCATTCTCACATTCTTGGCATCATTTCCTACCCCTTGTTTTCTTGATGGCAGTTTTAGTTAACTTTGCTGTGCAGAAGCTTCTTAATTTTTGTAACTCCACTTGCCAGTTCTTACGATCATTTCTTTCTGTTTTGTACTTCTTTTTAGAAAAAAAGATTTGATTATATAATGAAGTGTTTTACCTATATCGTCCTCTAGCAGTTTCAAATGTTAAGTTTTTACATTAAAGTTTTTGATAGCTTTGAATTTGTCTTTTATTCAGGGTGAGAGATATATATCTAGTTTTACTCTTCTACATGTGAAATCTTTGTTTTTCAGAATCATCTGCTAAGGATACTATCTTTTTCCAAAGTACATTTCAGATAGGCTTTTCAAAAATTAGGTTGCTATAATTTTGTTGGTTTATTTCTAGGTCCTTATCCCATTTCATTGATCTATATGTTTGCTCTTCTCTTAGTATCATACTGCTTTTGTTACTAAGGTTCTGTAGTGTATTTAAGAGAAAATATTGTGAACTTCAAGCCTTGCTTTTTCTGCTGAGTATGGAATCTTTTGTTTCAGTATGAATTTTATGATTCTTTTTCTGTGAAGGCTACCATTGGGAATTTGAGGGAGATTACAATGATTCTTTAGATCATTTTTTATAATATAGCTTCCCCTTAATTCAAATAGGATTTCTGTTTATCAGTGAGTATGGGAGATCTTTTTATCTTCCAGTGTATTATTAAATTTCTTTCCGACATTGTTTAAAAGTTTGTATTGTAGAGGTCTTTAAACTCATTGATTAGATTCATTCCTGACCGTAGGTTTTTTTTTTTTAAGCTACTGTGAATGAAAATTTTAGTCTCAGAAACTTGGTTTTGGGAACATAGAAAAAAAATGCTGATTTTTGTGTACTAGTTTTGTTTCCTGCTACTTTGCTGAAAGTTATCATGTCTAAGAATTTTCTGGTGAACTGTTTAAATATATGTTGATGTCAACTGCAAATAGGAATAATTTCATGCCTCTTTTAGCTTGTATTTCTTGAAATTCTTACTTTTGTGTAATTGATACAGCTAGAAGTTTAAGCTCTATATTGAACCAATGTGGAGTCTTTTCAATGCCCAGAGTGTAGCCCTCTACAGGTCAAAGAGACTGGAAAAAAGATGCAGAGTTGTCAAGGAAAACTACACAGACTTCTTTTCTGAAAGGTAGAAGTTTCTTCTTCTTTATTTTTCAGACACCTTTATATATTCCCTATTACCATAGATGAGTACAGCTTCAACCTTCATCAAAGACGCTCCTATTTGCAATAGATGGTGATTAATACAGAGACCCACAATTGGTCAGTATGAACAGAATGTGAGACTTTCAATTCCCACCGTTTCTGGGAGAAAGAGAATCAGATTTTTAAGGGTTAAGCATTGAAGGAGGGCTGGGAATGAGCTCCTGGGATGTACATATAAATAATAAGGGAACCAGAGCAAACAGAGGCATCTCTTCCTGACACAGTCATGAAGCCCCAGGTCTTACAGTAATGGGAAGCAGGGTTCAAGCACAAGTGTGTATCAGAAACTTTAACTTAGAAGGGTGGGTTTACAATGATCTAGGGAATGGCTACATACAAAAGTATGTGCACAGCCAAATTGGGCTCATGGGTTTAATTTAAAAAGTGTGGACATGCAGTTGAGTGAGTGTGGAATGGAGAGTAGATATGAGAGAAACTGATGGAGGCAGGAAGGGAATATGATAAAATACATTGTATTCTGGAAGAATTAATGAAAAGCCTTACCTGGTGCTCTGTGACCCAGGCAGGCAGAAGTCAGCCACAGGCTCAGCACATGTCCCTCACTCTGGGCAGCTAAGATGAACAGATGTGTGGTGGAGAAATGGGAGAAGGAGAAATGGAATAGATCATGCACTGTGCAGAAAAGTGGAACTAAATATGCAAAGGTGGTGGGGAACAGACTGATATGGGTGTCTGTTCTGCCACCTGAGGCCATGGTGACTTCTGGCTCCGGCTGTAGCAGAAGGCCATGTCTGGGTCTGAGGCCCCACCCATAGCAGCAGTTGGTTTGATGTCTGTTTCCTATTACCACCAAAGGCTTTGTGTTTGCCTGGGGTCAGAGCCACCACCTGAGGCCATGTTGGTGTTCAAGGGCCATGCTGATGCTGTGGCCACACCCATCTGGGTGGCTTGTACTACCGTAGAGGACGATAATGATATCCAGGTGTGAGCTGTGGCTAAGGAGCATATCTGGGTCCATGACCCTTTGACAGCTGGGGTTTGTGTTGATGTCCATGGGTGATATTACCACTGGAGGCCATGTGAGAGCTGGTTGGTGGCCTGGACACTGGAGAATTGGTGTTGCCTCTCATTGGCTGCCTCAACAGGAGAGCTGCTCCCAACCCGGAAAAACTGGTCCCAATTATATGTACATGGGAAAACTAGCCCAGAACTTTGATGAACCTGGGAGAACTCTGACCCTCCCTACATCAGCTACCACAATGGGAGAGCTGGCCTCACCCCTCACCATGTGTGCAGGAGACGGTGACACAGACTAGCTACAAACCAGGTCCACATCCACACCTTTGAGTTGGCACACCCCAACAACATAGCTGTAGGATCTTCATGACTTGGTGCAACAGAAACATATCCAAGAGAAGTTTCAGTAAAAGCCCAGTACTGAGGTGTACCAGAAGTCAAAGATCATGAACCAGACCAACAACTCATTATGAGCATTTGCAAGTAAAGCTGTTTATTATATTTGTAACACATGGCTGTTCTCAAGGCCACAGTGACAAATATGTATATGATGGAGAGGAAGGAAAGATGGAGCAGCCAAGTTTTTAAAAATTTTCTTTTGGGCAGGAAGGCTTCAGGGGTGGAGGGCAGACATGGAATGATGGAGAAATGAGCGGAATTGGGGTGCAAGGTGTGAAATTCCTAAATAATCAATTAAAAATTATGGCAAAAAATTAATAAAAAGATTATCTTGAAGAAAAAAGTCCAAGTTCTATATTTGCTGTCTATGTGAAATCATGAACAAATTAGTGTACTTTTTCATACACTATGTGTATGAAATGTTTCAATGTGTAAAAATGTATTAAGGTAATGATGCACATGAATTTAGGATTTAAATTCAAAATTCTCCATTAATTTTACTCTAACATTTCCCAAATAAAAACTGTTTTGGAAATATTTGTTTGCTATAAACTTCTTTGCTTACTATTTATTTATTTTTGACTCCTCAGCAGGTCACGTCTATTACTACAGAAGCTAGTAGTTCTATTGGACACCAAAATATACTGCTCTAGATTGTGGTTTACAAGTCAGGTCATAGGTAGCTCCAGATCCTCTTGCCCTGTGCACTGAACTGCTGATATGTTCTAATCATAGGTGTTCTAGAGAAGTCACATCTCTTATCTTCTTTTAAAAAAATCTGGGAAATTTAATGTTCTTTTCCTGACAAGATTAATCTACCAACCTCCCCACCACATCTGCTTATGGCATGGGTGATTTTAAGAAGTATATGTCATATATTAGACAGATAATCCGTTTGCACACAAGAGAGAGCTCAAGTACTAATAAGCAAAGAAATATGGAGGATGGGGTCTGGCTCTGAACAAGGGAAAAGTCACAATTATCAGGCACTGGATGTGCTTACTAAGCTTTCCCCTCATCGTTAGCGAAACAAATGGGAAAGTAATTAGAAGTAAAACAGGGTTCAGGCAGCAGATGCCCTTCTAATTAAAGCTTCAAGTAAACACTTGTGGTTGAATCCTGATTATTGTTACCATAGATCCTCAGGTTCCAAGACTGTGTCTGAGGGCTATGACTGTTCTTTCTGGTTCCTTTGTTACCCTCTCCCCCCTCCAGGATCCCTTTCCCACCTTGCATTATAGACTGAGCCCTTCAACTATGTCTTACCTAAAGAATTATCTATCATATGACCGAAAGACATATGTGGTTGAGCCTAATTACAGATAGTGATAAGAAAATAAGCCCTGACCTAACTATGCTGCAGATGACGTTAGAGAAAGAGAGATGAAAGCAGCAAGCAGTGCACGTGTCTTCTAGGCATCAGGATGCTCAGGCAGTGAGGAATTTAGTTGACTTTGGGTGGTTGGTTTCTAGAACAAGAGTAGGGTAAGGTCAGCTATTGTCCAGGGATTTCCACCCTCAAGGTCAATAGATGGAATGTCAGTCATCACAAAGCCGATGACCAGGGAGGAGGGATGTGTGTTTAAAAGACATCTTTGTAGATGGCTGCTTACAAAGTTAAGTTTATAAAAGTTTTCAAATGCTTATATTTGATGTTTTTTTTCTGTTGACATCTAATTAAGGACGGAAAAAATCTTTCCTATCCAAAAACCTATGCATCTCAAACTTCTCAGTCCAAACTTCTGAAAGATTGCTTCCTGCCAATGCTTCTTCACTATGCTTAAACTGTTGAGGGAGGCTGGGCTTCCTGTTCCTTCCGCTATGAATCACTGCTTTCACACATGATGGTCATAAATTCTTTGCATCACAAGTATAAAAGTTTAAAATAGCTTTTTGACTCTACTTGTGGAGACATGCCTGGGTGGGTACCTCACCTTTCTCCAGAATATCTGCTGCTATGGGCAATGCTTGCTTCCCACTGTGTTTGCTCTTTTGGACAGCTGTGGTTTAGGAGCCCAGCATGTTCATTAGCTGCCATTCACCTCCTCAGGATGCTGGACTTTCTTATTGTCTTTCAGCACTAACAAAAGCACATCTTCTGTCATAAAAACAATGTTGTAATTAAAACATGTGTTCATGTAAGAAACTTTAGATAAGGTAACAAAGAATAAACAGAGAAAATGCTGTTTGTCTTGCCCAGAGACTTCCCTTCTGGTGTCCTATGTGTGTGCTTCGAACATGGTCAGTTGCAAAATTGAGTTAAACTCTGGCCTTACACAATATTCTCAGAACCAAGTGTTGCATTATGAACATTTCCTCACATTGTTGATCTGCTTCGTTATTGAAATTTCCCAAGGACAGGAGATTTGGTCCAGGTGAAACTAAAGATCAGAAGACTTCTGTGTTGGGGCAGTAGGGAAAGATGTGGAGAGATACTACCGGGACAGTCCCCAAATGATAGTATCCCAAATTGCGGATCAGGTTGCCATATAACCAGACAGTGCGTAAGGGAGAGGAGGGTGGGCTGAGTGGAGGGAGCAGAGCCACCCTGCCTCTGATGCTCAAGCCAGCCATGTGAGCAGCAGGAAGGTACAGGTTGTTTACCAATAAAATGGTAGTCTAGTTTGTGGGAGTCACCTTACTTCCTGCACATTTTACAGAACCCCAGGAAGGAGAAAACAGCTTCCAGATCAGCATTGTCCACATCATCCTCACCATTTTCATGAGCTGGAAGTGAATAAAACAACAGTTATGTCAACTGGATAACTATAAATAATTGCATTTTAAATGGTTGTTTAGTGTTAATGGGAAATGTGCCTTAAGTTTTGGCCTTTACAGACTATACTATAAACCTTAAGAGGTACACATGGCCTGTGCCTTTGTGTCTTATTACGGTTGTGTCTGCACATTTACATGGTGTAGCCCATGTACTTATTCCTCTGCAAGATGTATCATGGGTCTGGTGTGTCTGCTGTGCACTGCTACCAGAGGGACTGCATGTATAACATGCAGCCATGCTTCTGCATGTTTCTGTACCCACATTTCTACTTCTGTCTATAAAACAGACTCTTCTGGAAGAAGACTCTCCTGAAAATAGATCAAGTTAAAACTTTTTCTTTTATTGGTTAGAAAATATCAAGGACAAGTTTTTTTTTTTGTTATGGAAATCATTAGACATCTTGTCTCCAGCTTTGTTAACTTGAGTACAGTACATAGATAGAAGACAGATAACAGATAAATGCCATTCTCATTAGGTTCTACGTGGCCACTTTTTATCCTGGCTCAATGGCTGGATCTGCTTCTGGACTCTGTTCCTGTAGTAAGAGGCACGCACGGGCTGCGTCCTTCCGCCTGGCTCCCGGCCACTGAAATAATTACACAGAAACTGTATTCATTTAAACTCTGCCTGGCCCATTAGTTCTAGCCTCTTCTTGGCCAACTCTTACCTCTTGATTCAGCCCATTCCTAATAATCTGTATTCACCACGAGGATGTGGCTTACTGGCATGAGTCTAACCAGTGTCCATCTTGGGCTGGAGAAGCATGGTTTCTGCCACACTTCCCTTCCTCCCAGCATTCCATCCAGCCTACTCTGTCTACCTGATTTCGGCCCTATCAAAAGGCCAAGGCAGTTTTCTTTATTCAACCAATGAAAGCAATACAAATGAAGAAGCACCTCCTACACCAAGTTGCAAGAAGCAATGGGCAGAATGAAGATTAAGTAGAAGTGCTTATTGTCAACACCATTATCGCTCATAGCAATTAAGACAATTATAGAGTCTATATAACGGTTTAGTTTTCACTGAACTAGTCAGCTTTCTTTTGCCATAAGAAACACATCCCAAACTAACTGTTTATAGGAGAAAATACTGAATTTATATATTATTGATTCATGGTTTCAGTCCACGATTGCTTTGGGACAGTGGTGAGGTCAGTGTATATGGGGTATTTCAGCTGCTCACCTCATGATAACCAGAAAGAAAAGAGAGAGGAAGGGGTCATGTTCCCAGCATCCCCATGTACACAACCCTAGTGACATAACCATTTTCTACTAGGTACCACCTCCTAAAAGTTTCACAATCTCAGTAGCACCATGGGCACCAAACTCTCAACCCAGACCTTTGGGTTGAGATTCAATAGTTAGTATACTCTAGCTATGTAAAGAATAAAAATATAATGCTACATTTTAGGTAAGACATTTATGAAAATGACAAATTTTGAAGAAATCACCATTTCACTTAGTATATGTCTTAATTAGGGTTACTATTGATGTCATGAAACACTATGGCCAAAAGCATCTTGAGAAGAAAGTGTTTATTCCACTCAGGGTTACACCATATAACAGTTCAACATCAAAAGCAGTTGAGGACAGGACGTGAGGCAGGGCAGGAACTTATAGGCAGGAACTGATGCAGAGGACATGGAGGGGTGCTGCTTACTGGTTTACTTCTCATTGTGTTTTCAGCCTGATTCTCTTTTTTCTTTCTTTCTTTCTTTCTTTCTTTCTTTCTTTCTTTCTTTCTTTCTTTCTTTCTTTCTCCTTCCTTCCTTCCTTTCTTTCTTTCTTGCATTCCTTCCTTTCATCCTTTATTCATTCTTTCTCTCTTTTTTTCCTTCCTTCTTTCCTCCTTCTCCCCCCCCCCTTTTTTAATAGAATCCAGTACTACCAGTCTAGGAGTAGCATCCCCTACAATGGCTGAGCCCTTCCAAATCAACCACTATTATGAAAATGCTCTATAGGCTTGCCTACAGCCCAATCTTAAAGAGGTATTTTCTCAATTCAGATTCCCTCCTTTTAGGTGAAACTAGACCATACCCCTGACACCTTGTCAACTTGACACACAAACACATCACATTTTAACTAGAATCTTTTCTTTTTCATTTATTCTCAAGATGGCATATTTAATATCAATATTACAATATAAACCATAAGTAACTTTAAAAGTACCATAGTGTTTACAAATTCAAACATATTAAAAATGTCCAATCTTTTTAAAATATCCAGTCTCTTTAAAAATCCAAAATCTCTTTTAAAATTTCAGAGTCAACTGTGGAATCCTTCTAAAAATAAAAATTAAGTTAAATATTTTCTTTCTTCAAGAGGGAAGAACCAAGGCATAGTCACAACGAAATCAAAGCAAAACCAAACACCAACAGTGTAAATAATTCAAGGCCCAGTTTCTGGGATTTACTGAAGATCTTCTGGGCTCTTCTCAAGGGTTTAGGTCACTTTTCTGGCTCTGTCATCTGCAGCACACATAGGTTGTCTTCTTAAATCAATGCCAACACTGCTGCTATTCTTGGTGGTTGTACTGTGGTACTGACGTTTCCAAAAGCTGGAATCTTACTCAACTGTGCTCACTTTTAGCAATGGCCTATTCTGGCTTCTCACAGTGCCAAGCCTCAATTGACCTCTTTATGCCTTCAAAACAAGCAGCATTTGGTGGACCCTTACATATCACCAAGTTCGGCTTCCAAAGCGAGGATCAATGTTGCCTACCTCTGGAGCAGAGAGAAAGCTCTGTGTGCTTACTATGAGGTATCACTTCATGGAAGACTTCACCCTAGTGATGCTGGTCTCTTCTTAATACTGCTATGTTCTTAGCGCCATCTAATCATCATCAATTTTCCAAGTGCCAAGATTTTACTTCAGTGTTTCTCTTGTTAACCACAGCTGATTATTTAGCTCCAGATAACCAGAACCAAATATTCTCAACTCAAAATCGCAACCGTGATAGAGTAGTTTCTTTCCATGGATTTTGAGGCTGGAACTCAGGTCCTCCTGCTTGCAAGAAGAGCACCTTATTTACGGAGTCATCTCCCCACCTGATAGAGTTTTTAAGTGCGTCTCTAATTTTTCTCTGGAATTTCACAGGCCAGGCCCCCATTGCCACATTGCTCTCAATATTCTTCTCTTCCAAGCTCCTACAGAAAAATATCACCAAGCTTTGAACACTCAATGGTTTTTCCAGCCTGAAATTCCAAAATTCTTCCACAATCCTCGAGAGAAACAGCATGGTAAGGTCTGTTATAGCAGTACTCCTTGGCCCTGCTATTTAAGCAGGAATCATTTATTGCCTCTGCATCAGCTCCTGACTCTAGGTTCCCGCCCTGTCTGAGTTCCTGTCCTGACTTCTGTTAGTGATGGACTGTGATGTGGGAGCAGAAGCCAAATAAACGCTCCTCTCCAACTTGCTTTTTGTGATATGCTTCACTACAGCAATGATAGCCCTGACTTTGAGAGCATAATACTTACAAAAATGCCTTATTTTCCTGCATATTTCATAATTTTATTTATTTTTGTAAAATTCCACTTTGTGTCACATTTTCATGATTTGCTCTTCTTAAGGGACATCTAGTTTGGTTCCATTTTCTGACTAGTGTAGATAGAGAAGCAATGCCCATGGATATACAAACATAGTAGGTTCGAGTCCCTGAGAAATATGATAGAGTGATATAACTGAGTTATATGGTAATATACTTTTAATTTTGTGGGAGAGATCCATAGTGATTTTTATGAGGGTTGTGTGTGGATGTGACAGCCAGTCCTAACTTGATGGTGCTGTTATTGCCTTTCTATCCTAGTTAATTAGTGATACTTCCCCCAGAGTTTTCAGACCTGTGTAGTAATCGACATATAACTTCCTTGTGATAGCTAAAGAAAGTTCATGTGGTATCACACGTCTCTCAAGAGCCATTGACCTTTGCCATGGAATACCTGTGGGATCCTAGCGGCCTGCAGGCGAGAGAAGAATAGGATAATGGTGCTCCTGTTTTCTGCTTTTGTAGATTCATTTATTGCTGTGGGACTGGGATGAAGTGGTCATTTTATTACTGTACAAAAAGAGAAACAACTGAAAAAACTGAAAGAATTTTCTTGCCAAGCTATGAATTCCACAGATAATTGTAATGCACACCTTTGATATCTCCCTTTCTACTAGCAGTATTAATAAATCCATTTAATTTAAATATGAATTGAGTCTAAGTCTTTGTTTCTTCTCAGTGAATTCAAATGTGATGCCCGTTACACTAGTTCAGTCTCTCACCAGCAATGGATGTGTTCTTCTTTCCCACATTCCTGTTCAAATTTGTTTTCCTGACCATAGGGAGAATGGGTATAGATTGTAAACTAGACTGGGGATCACAAGAGGTGAACAAGAGTTGCTAAGAATGGGTGAGGAAGACCAAAGGTCACATGCGAAATAAACGTGGAAAGGAAACTACTCAGAGCAGAGGGCACAGAGGAGCAGGGGTGGGGAAGAAGTGCGGTGGAGAAAGAAACAGCAAAGAAAAGAATTGTTTCAAAAGTGCCATATGAAACCTATTTCTCTGTAAACTTATAAAAATTTAAATCAGAAAAACTGCCAGTGACCAATTTTGAATATGAGGCAATAAATTACTATAATTTACTTAAGTATTACTTAAGTAAAACTTTCCCCTGATTTCTCTCTTCAGGATGACGCAGAGAGGATGTTATTAAAAATATGCAGTGGACCAGATTAAGCTCCTAAAACCTTTGGTGTTTCAGGTGTGACCATGAATTCAGGCTTCTCAGGAAGAGGATGCCGCCTTTCCAGTGCACCTTGTGAGACCAGCCTGAAAGAGTCACAGAAGTCCGTGGCAATATTGCCAATTTGTACAACTCTTCTGGAGAGAATGATTTCAAACACAAGAGTCTAGAAGAAATGCTAACAAGTTTTAGGAGTTAATGGGAACTGTCTAGGAATAGGGAATGAAGCAGAGTCATAGAAATCCACAATGCCCACATTACTAATAGCTGTACCAATCCTCCAGGAAGCTGAGAAGAGAAGGACATGAGAACAAGGAATAACCAGTGTCAATTATTCAAAATAAGTATTTTAGTTAAGCAGCTTACAAGATAATAGGAAAAAACCTGGTATATCCCCGTAGGATAGAGTAGTAAGGATGAAGGATAGATTGATTCAGTCTTGGCTGATAAGCTGATTGTGAGAATGTAGACTTCATCATAGGTAAACATTAATGATTAGTAGCAAAATTTCTTTTACTTTGTATGATGCTATAACTGCAAAAATTGCCAAATAAGCAAATTGTTCTGCGTGTAGGTATGCCTAGTTAGAAAACTTCCTTTGTTACTTGCAATAAAAACGCTGCTTACACTTTTAATATTAGAGCTATGAATCAACAAGGTAATGGTTATCAGTGGGATAGTTGGGGGACAGAAAGTGAATGAGGGAAGGGAACAAACTGGCAATTATTGTAACCATTATTATATACATAAGGAAACAAAGTTGATTGTAAAACTATTCATGCCTACCATTGGAATTCTATAAATAAAAATGGTTCAGGCTATCCAGGGACACTTATTTGTAACAGATGGTAATAGTTTTTTCACATATCCATCTCAGGTCATTAGATCCGGTTTGGAGCAAGACCTGTAACACCTGGCACCTTGCCTCTCAAATTAATTCAAAGACAAGTTTGAACTTATAGTATAGTAATTACTCCAGTCTCATTATACATTATTATCAATTAATTCTATTACTGATATGTTGTACTTAGTTAAAAATGCAATCACAGATTTCTGTAAAATTAAATGCATCTACACTATATGATCTAGCAATCCCAGTTCTAAATATTTACATCAGATAAGCATTTCTCCATGAACAGCAAGAGGAATGCAAGCATATTTATTATAGTACTATTTTTAAATAATCTTACAAGAATGGGAAACATGCACAATGTCTTCAGGTTAAAGAGCACATGAGCCTATGGTGTATAATAGGTGAGTTAAGAGTAAAGAGGTAGAATTGTAACTGTGACAAAGAATGACATAGATAAGTTTTAGTAGAAAACAAACTGAAGCTTTGACAACCACATAAAATTTTATTATTTGTTTAGTTTATATTTATTCCTACTGTGTGTCTATGTCATTTGTGTATGGTGACCACAGAGATGAAAAGAGGATGTTAAATCTTTGCAGCTGGAGTTAAGGAGGTTGTGGACTCCTTTTGTGGGTGCTGAGGACTGAGCTTGGGTCAGTTTGTGCTCTAAACTGTTGAGTATCTCTCCAGCTCCTAACCATACTCAATTTTAAATGTTTGAAACTTTTAATACAGTATTTTATGTGTTGTTAACTTGCATGCTTATATGTATGCTTTGTATTCCTGTACTGAGGAGTGCCAGTGTCAGTAAGACACATTTATTACAGTGCTGGCAACAGATAATTTCTGGAGTAGAGGTAGAAGCAAACATACAACATGATAATTGTGAACCATAGCAGGAGTTTTATCACCTCATTGGTATGCCTGGGTTGGGAATTATCCAAAGTCTCAAAGAAAGAGTTTTTATTTTTTCAATCTTTTTATTTGTGTTTCCTCTTTGTTTTCTTGGCATCTTGTTTGGGACCATTATTCAGACTTATGCTGTGTGGGAAAAATAACTCTGTATCTGTAACTCTGCTTTCAAGCATCTATTTTAAGGGAGCAGCAGTTCCTAGGTCCAGGGATCTTGAAGCAAGTCACCCGACTTACAAAGTTTTCTTTAGAAATATAATCTGTGGTATAAGGTCTGTGCCACCGGAGGAAATACATTCCCACATGCCTTGGACTATAAATCTGTCCAAGAACGAATGGTTGGGGAACTTGTGTACGCCAAGGTTGAATATCCTAATATTATTCTGCTAAATGGACATAGTATCAAATTGTCAGAGAAAATCCCCATATATTTGCCCACAGATTATCCAGCTCTCAGACCTTGTTAGAGAAGTTTCTTTGTGCAGTGGACAGAGGCTAATGCAGAAACTCACACTGATCTAAGTGCAGAAATTACATGTCTAGGGAATGCTCAGCCACACATGGGATGTGTATTTCACTACCATACACACCAGTCAAGCCTCTGGGACCATCACAGAAGATAGGACTGAATGGCACTAAAAGATAGTGGTCAGGAAGGATTAGAGTCAGAAATCGAATTCTGGCATGACAGGACTGTAGAACCCAGGAACTCAAGGCAGTTGTGGTTTGCCTGCCCAGGACCTGTACAGGATAAATCCAGTGAACATTCTAGTGTTGAGTGAATCTGAGAGAAGGTTGGGGGAAAGAGTAAGAGGTGGAGAACCCACAAACAATGACACCAGGACCTATCTCTTCTGCATGTATTAACTTTTTGAGAACCGAGTCTTTTTGAATGCACTCCTTCCTAGGCCAGGAGGGATGGGGGTGGGCCTTGGACTTCCAACAGGGCAGGGCACCATGCCCTCTTTCAAGGAAGAAGGGGGAGGGAGGAGGGGTGGGGGGTAGTGGGAG
>PVIU01016079.1:0-46120 GCA_004026605.1 Ondatra zibethicus | reverse complement strand
ATCTAACCACACTGAACCTGATAGAAGAAAAAGTGGGAAGTAGCCTGCAGCACGTGGGCACTGGTGACCAGTTCTTATGTAAAACCCCAAGGGCACAGACAATAAGAGCAACAATGAATAAATGGGACCTCCTGAAACTGAGAAGCTTCTGTAAAGCAAAAGACACAGTCATTAAGACAAAAAGGCAACCTACTGAATGTTTGTTTGTTTTTTGTATCATGGGGCAGAAATCTTTTGCCATCACCTTTTGATTGGGATATATAAGGACTATGAGTAATAAATTTGAAGATTTACAATATTCACTGGAAGGCCTCCTGACTCTATCTTCTGTCTCTTGTCTATTTTTTTCCTCAGTCCTCACTCTCCTTTTCAGGAATGTGTGAAAAAGCTGGCTGCTGGTTCTGACAGGGCCATGTCTGTGTTAGTGGTTCTTCAAAACCTGGAGTCTGTGCTGATGTCTCTGGTTCTTGAGTTCACATGGATATGCAGGGACTAGGCCATAACCTGTGGCCAGGTTGGTGTCTGAAAACCATGGTACCACTGACATAGTGACAATCTGAGTGGCCTTTGCTGCAACATGGAGCCATGGTATTTTCCAGGCCCAGTCTGCCATGTCTAGGTCCATGATCCTGCTACAACTAGGTTCTGTGTTGATGTCCATGACCCATGTTACCCTGCTCTTCTATGGCTCTGGGACTGCTGTTCCTACTCCATACTAAGGATGTTAGGTACCTGATTTGGGTGCTGGTAATATAACTATGGTCCTCTGGAAAAAAAAAACAGCAAGTATAGTTAGCACTCTATACAGCCATCATATCCCCCTTTTTCCCAAATAATAAATTAAACAGAAGATAAAAATTAAACAGTTCAGAGCTGAAATGACTAGAAATAAATTTTAAAAAATAGAAAGAGCAATCTGAAATGAAAAGTAAGTTCTTCAAAATCAATAAAGTTGCTGGATACTGGCCAAACTGACTATAACAAGAAATAAAAAAAGATTATGAATATCACATACAAGATAAGATAAATAAAATTCTGCTGATACAGAATTAATAATAAAAGAATAAATAATTATATTGCTATATTTGATAATTTAGGAAGCAAGCAAGTCTCTTAAACCCACAAACCTCTAAAGCTCATTGAGGATGAAGGTGGTAATGGAAATTGTTATCTAATCGTAGTGAGTTGTCATGGCTTTCAAGAAGAATTGAACACACACACCACACATACAGCACCACTCCCCCTGCACACATTTGCATATAGCATACACTGGGTAGTCCAAAAGTGGCCATCTGCATATTGGGCAGTCTGAGAACCTGATAGCTTCTCAGCCCATGGAGATTGATGACTGAGAAGTCCCAATCTATCAGTGAAAGTTTGGGTTTTTTTTTTTTTTGGAAAGTCATTGGGTTTAAATCCACATATAAATGATTGGAGTGTATGAAGAACGACAGTGCAGAGCAGAGGTAACCCTACTCACAAACAAGAAGCAAAGGCAGAAAGATGGCAGGCTTCCACTGCCTCTTCCTCTGACACCTTAACATCAGGGCAATCACTTGAAAGGGCTTTTCACTCTTGCAGGAGACTTCTCTCCCTCCTTTAAAACAGGAATGCCCTCAAAGACCTACGCAAAGGCATATCTTAGTTGATAATAGATCCAATGAAAATGGCAATCAAGATGGACCATCACAACTACTTATGAAAAGGAGAGTCCCCCACAAAGAAAAGCCCAAACCAAAATGGCTTCACCTGTGATTTGTCCAAGCATTTAAGTAAGAAGGTAACACCAAATTAGTACAAACTTTTCAGATAATTAAGAAGTGGCTATTCTCTTCATTTCACTCTAGGAACATACAGTATAAATATAGTCAGAAAACTGCACTGAAATTCATTATCTCCCACAGTGAGAATTCACAATGACATTTGTACAAATCAAACAAGAAAAACAATGAAAAGATATTTTTTGATAAAGATTGCCATAAAGTACAGAGACGGTTTAGCATTAAAAAATTGAAACTTGAAATCTGCCATATTATTATACTGTATAAAAATATTTCAATAAATCCAGAAGTATTTTACAAAATGCAATATATATTCACAATAAAAACAACTGCACAAATTACCAATAAAAAAACAGCTTCCTCAAAAACTCCTATCATCACGTAGAATCATAAAAGACTTTTTTTCTAAAACATAAGTGTCAGTAATAGGGGAGAATGGGACCATTTTTTTCTAACTGGCATTTTGCTGAAATCTTAGCTACTATAGTGATACAATAATAAATATTCCCAGCCAAGTATAAGAAGAATATGGACACTGCTTACACACTGAATGATTTTCTACATAAAAAATTAAATGGCATCTCATGAAAATATTACTCAGTAAATAAAAGAGATTTTCAAGCTTTTTCACTTTTATTCTTTGTGGATTTCACATTATACATTCCAATCTCACTTATCTCCCTGTCCCCTTGGATCTGCCAGCCCTCTGCCCTAACAGCCTTCCCGGAAAACAAAAGCAAATTTAAAAGAAAAACTAAAATCAAACAAAATAAACAAAACAAAAAAGAAGAATCTTTTTTGAGGACGCTGTAGTTGAGACACGTAGTTTACCCTTTAGTCTGTTCATCTTTACTTACAAGTGTTCATTGCCAGGAGTCATTGGGATTTGGTTTCTGCTACACCACCAAAAATGGGCTCTCGTAAGGGCTCCTTTTGGATGTCTTGTTGTCCTGAGTTATGGATATCCTGCTGCTTTGGATCTGCACATTGGTCCCTTTCACAAGCTCCAACCATTTGTAGATGGGGTCAGTGTTAGGGTGGACCAACTCGTTGCCCTGGTTCTGGGTGTTGGTGTTAGCTGGGTTGGTCAGTTCACTTGCTTTCCCTCATTGTCACTACCCAGATGATCTCTCCAGAACTGTCTCATCTTGCTAACCCAAATCAGTCTAGTAAGGACCAGAGACAATTCTGCTCTTGGACCCTTAGATCCAGATCCCCCTCACTCATATCACCAGAGCCAGCTCTACTGTTTTGCCCAGGCATAGTACATGGTCCTCTCTTCTGATTGCTGCAGGGGCCATATGGTGGGGGTAGGAGAGTCAGCTATCCTGTTCTCATGCCGTCAGGGCTGGCTCACCTGAGACTCCAACCAAATAGGGTCAGCTATAGTGTGCTACCTAGTCAGGATGTAGAGTTGGCTCTCTTGTGTGCTGTAGCTGATGTTGAGCAGGGCTAGTTCTCCCAGGCTTGTGATTCCAGGGCCATCTCTTTCACCTGTTGCAGGTGGTAATGGGTCAGAGGGGGGCATCTTTCCCTCACCCATGCCACCGCATGGCAGATGACGGCTGGTATAACTTCTCCTTTTCTCAGTGCCCTCAGGGTTGACTCATCTGTATCCCCACCAACAGGGTCAGCTTAGTGTACTTCCCATGTGAGGTGCCTGTCTATGGTGAGAGCGGGGGCCAAGCAAGAGGAGGATCAGCCTTCCTAGGGCCAGTGAAGTGTTGGGATGGCTCAGCACAATGTGATTTCAATTACCCTCTTGCTAATACAGGCCATGAGCACCACAACAGACTCCAGCTGCAGCAGGACCATGGATCCAGACAAAGCCCTTGGCAACAGCTTGGTCTGGACATCACTATGGTCCCAGTGGTAGCATAGGCCCTTCAGACAAGCATGGCCCTTGTAGCAGCATGTCACCCAGACATCAACATAGTCCCAGTTGGTTGAACAAACTCTTGGTATCCACTGAGCCCTCGGTGACAACCAGAGACATGGATACCACCCCAGATCCCAGTCTCTGCAGGACTACAGATGCAGACTTGACTTAGGCAGAAATCTGTGCCTTAACGTCTCCATTGTTCCATGTGGCAGCACCAGAGCAGCATGGCCCAAAGTATAGCACTATCCTTAAACACTGACATGGTCAAAGGTGGCCAACCAGACCCCGGTCATCTGCATGACCCTCAGTGACAACAGGAGCCCCGACATCAACTTAGACCCTGATTGTTGTAGGGCCACAGAGATTATCGAGCTTTTAATGTATTATATAAATATACAAATATAATTTGATTTTTATAAATTGACAACAGAAAATCATGTATCAAAAATTTAAAGAAACCATATAGTATGGAATAAAATCGCTGCCTGGACAGTCACCCAAAGTTCTTTTGTAAAGTAAAGTTGGGGCATCCAGTCTTCAGCCTACAGGCCCATGATATCCAATAGACTTTTCATGAAGCAGGAAATTTCAAAGACAATTCTACCTATATTGGCAGTTTGTCAGTCACTTTCTTCTGTGTCTTGATGAATGTCTAGCAAACTCTTTCATGAAGCAGGAACCCCAAATGACCATTTCACCTAACTTAGGCAAATTTAGCAGTCATCTCTCTGTGGGTCTTGTATATCCAGTTCACAGAGCATGCCATAAAGCAGTTCAGGCAAGAGCAGTTTCTTGTCCAAATGGCTAGCAAACTCCCTAAGGAGTCTCTTGGATGGCCATCTTCCTTTTGAAGTAAATGGTGCTGCCACGAGCAGATGTGTCTTATTGTCATGAAAAGTCATAAGTTCTTAAAACATTTTAAATGCCATATTTTGAAGGTTTCTGAAAGATTTGAAGAATACCTACCTAACTAAAATATATCTCTATATCTAGAAAATCTAACTAATATGACTACAAGCTTGATTATTAAAGATGACTATCTATTGACCTATATTTCTTAATTATATATTACATTTTTAAATGAGCTACACAAACACAATTCCTCAATCAAGAGCAGAAATACATATACACAGTATAACAAAATTTTCCTTAAATTTGTATCAATAAACCAAGATCCATATCTATATCACATCCCCTTTTAAATGTAAACAAACATTTATAAACAATATTTTGGAATTTGTGTGTAGTTCTCTAGACTACTTCCTGCTGATTGGGGGGCACTATTAATCAGGTCTTTCATGGTGTATCCTGTTTGCTGGGTTCATCTCAGTCAGCAGTTGGACAAAGTAATTTTTGGGAGTGTTCACAGCTACCTTTCGGGGGATCTTGGTCAATCAAATCACATTAGTCTGGAAGGATTACACAAGTTCTTATCCTCTGTGGAAACAAAAGAAGAACCTCTTTTCCAAAGTAACATATCCTTAGACTCAAATTTTGAAGTCAAGATACCTTTAAAGTATATATTTCATTAAAACCCATGTGAACAAATACTTATTTCTCTAGGAAGTACAAAAAATACATATTGAGATATGTGGGTACTCTAGTCTTTGTCAAATCATTTCAAGGTTGGCAATAGTGCAGCAAAATGTGCTTTTTCAAATACTTTTGTGATGAAGATAAAATAACACTGAATTCCTTATATGTCAGTATGGTTCCATTTTGTAAGAACATTAAACTTACTTTGGTTCTACCAAAAAAAAAGTATATATGTTGTTTACTTATCTTCTTCACAGTCAAAAATGCAAAGAAAACAATAATATACATAATCCAGGCACTCTGTATATAGTCCATCTCTACGTGGCTTTTCCTTATAACTTATATAGCCCATTATTCTTATCTATGTTAGCCACATGGCTCAGTACCTTTCTCAGTGGGGCAGGTCACATCCTGCTTCTTCAGTGGTCTGGGCAGAAGTGCCAAGAGAGCTTCCTGCTTCCCAGAATTCTCCTATTCTCCTTGCTCTTCCTCTACTTCCTGTCTGATTGTCCCACCTATACATCCTGGATAATGGCAAATCAGCGTTTATTTAAATCATGATTGACAGAATACAGACAATTCTTCTGCACCAAAGTGGTATGGGAGAACAAGTCTATATCTGTCAATTATGTTTTAAATAAACGCGGATTGGTCAGTCGCCAGACAGGAGGTATTGGTGGAGCAATAAGAACAGGAGAATTCTAGGAAGGAGGAAGCCCATTCCTCCTCAGTCCTGCCCAGACCACTGAAGGAACAGGATGTGCCCTGCCCCGCTGAAAAAGGTACTGAGCCATGTGGCTAACATAGATAAGAATAATGGGTTAATATAAGCTACAAGAGCTAATGAGAAGCCTGAGCTAATGGGCCAATCAGTTTATAATCTTATGGAGACCTCTGTGTGATTTTCTTTGGGGCTAAACAGCTGCAGGAACTGGGCAGGACAGAAACCCTGACAAGCCGGCCCTCTTGTTACAAACATAGATAAGTTATGTGCCTCTCCCCTCCACAATTAAAGGTTTGTTATGTGACCATCAGTATAAAAAAGGCAAATGGTTAAATACTTATATGTAGGGCTTGGTTTCAAAAGCCCATATATAGAACAAATGGCTTCCATTCAAATGCCCAACATCCTCACAAACACAATAAGAAAAATACTGCCTCACTGTAAGGATCAGTACTGAGGTCAAATTAGCCAGTATATATTAACTATTTAGAATGCAGCCAGAATGTTTTACCTGGGACTACATCTCAGCTGCCATTGATAGCACTATATCTGGATCCTTTTCCTCATTCATCATATCTCATCTCAGGTTTTTTACGATATAATTTCAGTCCATCTCCACTTACTCTGCTGTTTGTTTTATTTGTTTTTTAGATTGATAAATATTGAAGTTTCTCTACAGTGTATTACCTCTTTTTTAAAACTTATTTTTATCAATTCTTTAGGATTTTATATCATGCACCCCAATCCTGATCATCTCCCAGTCACTCCATATCTGCCCCTCACTCCCATATCATGTCTCAAAAGAAAATATAAAAATATTAATTAAAAACAAAACAAGAAATCAAAAACCACTCTTCACTCCTCCATCTTTCCTGCCTCTCCAACACCTCTTCATTCATAATAATAATATTGGGAACTGTGGTTTGTCACCCAGAATACCCTTTGATCCACTCAGGTAATTGCAAATGTTCTTTGTCGCGAGTTTGTGGTATGGTTAAGGTCTCTGGCTTCTGGTACACCATCAATATTGGTCCCAAACCAAAACTCCTCTAACATATTCTGCTGTTGCCCTATGTCATGGAGACCCTGTGGCTATGGTTCCACAGGGCCAGTCCCTTCATGCACTCTGGCAGGTCATAGGTAGGGTAGATATTTTGGTGGGTCAACTCAATGCCCAGGATATGCAACTGAGTGGTAGCTGATTAGATCAATTTGGACCCCTTGCACTGTCCCACTCAGGTGAGGGGAAGGGTCATCACTTCTATTCCCATGCCATCAGGGCCAGCTGCTCTACCCCCATGGTGAAGGGTCAGGCCATCTCTCCCAAGTGTGGGGGTCAACACTCTATTGAAGTGTGGGGCTAGGTCTTCTGCTGCGGTGGCCTTCAAGGGCCGGGGTCAGCTCTTCTAGGGTTAGCCAAGGAGGTGTCAGCTCAGTACAGTCCTCAGATTTCAACACATATGGTTCTTATTGCCCCTGTGGTAACATGGGTCACAGAGATCAGCACAGACCCTAGCTGCAACAGGACCATGGACCCAGACATGGCCTTCAGCAGCAGTGCTGGTCTAGATGTCACCATGGTTGTGGTGACAGTGCAGACCACGTGGATCAATATGGCCTTAGTGTTAGCATGTCCCTCAGATACCAACATCATCTCATGTAGTTGACCAGATCCCAGGTATCAGCATGGCCCTTAGTGGCAACAGGAGCCAGGGGAAATCAACTCAGACCCTGGCTGGTGTAGGACCATGGAACCAGACAGGGCCCTTTCTATTCTGTTTTTGTTTTGCTTTTAATGAATGAATGCTTTACTTGTGCTGTAAACTGCCTCCAAAGATCTTCCCATGTCACAATGGTTAGTCATTTTTCCCAAATCTGCAATTATTATCTCCACCAAGACATCTTCCATTCAGTCTCCATTCCTAGGTTTCACCCTGGCATCCTGCAGTTTCCTATGTAGCTGTTCTTAACACTGGCTATTGCAGGCTTCCTCATGCCCATAAGCTACATCCTCCCTCATAGATGACTGGCATGTCCCTGGTTACCATGTAAGTGGTTCTGGATATGTAGCTGATTTCCCACTGATAGAAGCAGGCAGCAGAGCCACATTGCTTCACCAGTTTGGCCTTGGTGACTCTTAGATTCTATCCTCCATCAGGTGTGCTACACTGACAGTTAAATGAGTCTCCAGAGAAGGACAGAATTATAAGATGAGGCAACTCTGGATAGAAGCCAGCTACCTGGCAATGAGGAACAGTAAGTGTTGAAATCATGAAACCACTGAAATTGGTGTATTGGACAGCTGTAATTATCATATAATTTATTTGTACAACTTTGGCATATATACAAATTATCAAAAATACATGCTTCATGATCATATTAAAATCATGATATTCAAATAATTTTATCACATGTGTGAATTGACAGATGGACTGTTGAGATGATCTTGAGTGTGAAAGATACTCCTTGCCTTATGTATAATTCTGTTCCTCGTGGAATGTTTAAATTCAACCAATGATGGATTGAAGAGTTTAGGGACACATTAATGGAACTAATGTCCTTTAGGTTATTTGCATATGCTATCTCAATTACTGTAACTGTTTCTATGCTGTGTGACTTCCTCTGTTTTATATTGAAAGAAGAGAAAGTGAGAAGTTAAATTATGTGAGCGTGGTCATTCCTGAACTCTCTGGATCTGGATCTAATGAGCTAGAAGGTCCATAGTGCTATCTTGAAATGTGTTTTCCAAGTCTGTGAAACCTGTCATTGACAACCTAGTTTCTTGTCTATTTCAGAAACACACAGACTGTACTTAGAGTCTACGATTTTCTCTGAGAGTATCAGAAGTTTCAAACTCCTAGAAGTAAGCATTTTTCATGGAGGAATTAATTTATTTTTCTAAAATATTTTTATCACTCACAAGCATCTATTCGGAATTTATTTTTATTTACTTAATTTTAATTTTATAGGATTTTTTTACATTGAATAAATGCCCAGCACTTTTGTTATGAGAGAGAGGAGTTTTTTTTTCGAATAATCGATGATTTTATGATTTAATCACAAACAAAATACAAGTGACTTGCTATCTTCCGAGGAGAACTCTGCTGTCCTCTGCTTGCACACTCCTTATTAGTCTCCTTGGCAACGGGTAATCACTTGTTTCTCTTAAATAGATGAGATGCCAACAAATATGCAATAGTGGTTTGATACTTCAGCACAGAAAATCGCTGTGATGACAGCATAATAAATCTGGACACAAAAAGTTAATAGCCACATTAGTGACAGCCTAGCATGATCATGAGCGCTCACAAAGGCTGGATTCCCTCTTCCTTTCCCTTCTCTTTGTGATCCTCAGTTCTCCCTCCAGTTAATGTCTCTTGTTCAACTCATGCCTAGCTGAAACCCTTCCACAAAGAAACAGACCTATCATTAACTCCTTTTTACCCATAAGAAAGGAAGTTAAATTTCTGTGGCATCAGGCAAATGATTGCATCATAAAATAATTTTGAAGATATCCACTGTGATACAGATTTGTAATTTGAGCCCAATATATTTACCTAAATACGCTACATTAGGGAAAATTCCCCTGATTAGTTCCTGCCAAGGTCACTAGTTTCCACTAGACTGTTCCCTGTGCGCTGAGATTGGATAGCAATTCTGTCATGGTGGGAGAGTCCCAGTTCTCTGGGGTAGAGCCAGAGATAGCTGAAGCAGTCTTAAAGAAACTCTCGCCTACAAATCACAATCCCAGAGAACCTAGACAACAATGAAGACCGTAGGAGAGACATACGTGGATCTAATCTACATGGGGAGTAGTAAAAGACAAGATCTCCTGAGTAAATTGGGAGGATGTGGACCATGGGAGAGGGTTGAAGGGGAGGAAAAAAATCTACCTCAACTCCTCTTCTTTTGTTCTCAGTTCTACTTCCTACTCCTTCTAGATTCTTCTCAATATAATTTCCCAAATCAAATTCTGCTCTCACCTTAACAGTATAATAAAACCACCAGAAAAATTGTGTCTCCTCTAAGATATCAAGAAGTCCAACAAAAAGGGGTAAGACTAGAGCATAATGTTGGTTAGACAAATATAAATCCAAGTAAATATTCACATTAGACAGTATTAGAAACTGATGCCATTATTTGTCAAGTTCTTCTAGTTTATCAAGCAGTGGACTCAATTTTATGTATTCTACTTCCATTGAATCTTTGTAATATGCTTATTATGATCTGAATTTGCAGGCATTAAGGTATACACTGATTTTAAAGATTTTTGTCTGAGGTCACATATCTAGAAATTGTCAGAATCAATGTAGAGTTGAAAGGGTTATTGAAAGTAAATGTATAATTTACTTCCAATTGCAGCCAATGTTCTTTCAGAATCCTTGGAAGAGTAACAGGTTAGTTTCTGAATGCTTCCAATGCACTAGATATTATTCCTAAGCAAAAAGTATGAACAATGGTTGTAATCATGGAATCTCATGCCCTAACTCTACGTCCCGGCTCCACAATTGTAACACCTCAGTCCCATGTGTCTTATTATCTTTGTTTTCTCATTTATATTCTGAAGAATAATAGCATTACATATCATATAAGATGATAATGCAAGCTAGATGAAGAAGCATTCCATACATGCTATCTGAACTGTTGATTGTTTTTATTACTGTTACACTTCCAATGATGTACTAGGTTTATATTTATCATTTAATTCATTCTTCAAAAATTATGCAAGACACATATTATTAGAGAATAATGGTCAATATTGATTATCAATATGACAGTTCTACTATCACCTGGACGCAAGTTTCCAGTCATTTCTGTGAGGGCGTATCTTGATTTGATTAATTGAGGTCAGAAGATTCACCATTAAAGTGAGGGCATCATTCTCTGAGAGTTGGTCCTTGAATGCACTAGATGAAGAATGTAAGTAAAGTACACGTGTTTGTCATTTTCTGCTTTCTGATCTAAGAGGCAAAAGATAAATAATGCAGTTGCAAAAGAATGTGAGCTCATAATATTTTCCTAAGTACTCTGAAGAAGATTTGGCTGGGCTCTATTTCAAGCCCAGGCACTGTGTTCCCAAACCTGGCTTCAAGGCAAATGTGTACATGACCCCTTGTAGACAATGTAGATGGTTAGAAAAAATATCTGCTTTTAGATTTATCATTATTTTATTTGTGTGCATGTTAGTACAAATGCACATATGCTAAGTGAGTGCATAGAGGTCAGAGTGCAACTTTTGAGAGTTGGTTCTTTCTTCCTATCTTGAGGCACGTTTTCTCTTGCTGCCGCTATGCCTCATACTTGGCCAGCAGGCCCTGTGAACTTCTACAAGACAATTCCCTTGTCTCCTTTTTCCAATACAATGAAAGAATGCCACCACACTCAGTCTTTTTCTTAAACATGGGTTTCAAAGATGAAACATTAGTCATCAGATTCTTGTGAGATTCCTTTTATCTAGCAAGTTACTGCAATGGCCCCATGTGTTTCTATTTTAAGTCATTTGTGCTCAGGAAAATCTTCCAACCACTTTATGTTAGTTATAGTTATTTCCAGCTTACATACTTGACTGACTTTTCTTTTACTTCCAATCAAGTATTCAACTCTCTCTTAACCTGTAATATTCAAGAGATCTATGTCATTAAAAGTGATATATTATAAGGTTATAATATATTATAAGGTTCAAATAAGGTCCATTATAAGGTTCAAATAATTTCAGCAAAATATACAAAGCAACATACATGATTCAAAACAAGGAAAATAAACTTTTGTATATATTTGATGAAAAGTGTGCCTTTAAATTTAATTAATACATATTCAGTTTGAGATCGATATTTTTTCTAATGGAAAATAAAAATGATATTCAAGAGGTAAGGCATACTCTTAGGGGTTTCTCTGGTTATTATATCCAAAAGTCCTGTTCTAAATCCTTTGCTGGGAGAGGATGGAACATATATGCCCAGACTTCACCCTTCACTCTGCTCCTGATAGCACAGAGGTTCTGGCTTGGGGACTCTCTGCCCCCTTCAAAAAAAAATAAGAATGAAAACACCATTACCATGCTCTGAGACTGCTTTTCAGGGAGCAGAAACTTTAGGGAGGTGGTGTGATGGCTGCAAACTTGTAGCACAGCAACATTGACATTTTCAATAAACAAATGTGTTTTAAATAACGTTATCACCGCGGAGATCTCAGATTGTCTTCTGGTCTGAGTGTCACTTGATGTCCTGTTCTTCCTATGTTGGATCTGAAAATCACACATTTTTTCCCCTTTATCAATTATCACAAGCAGAAAATGTTTTTCTTTCCAGGGGGTGATGAAACATTGTTTTTCAGATTTCCTCAGAACAATTAGGGAGACAATGTCAGGAAAAAAGTTTGATTTAAAAGAATGAATGTTTGTTGGACTTCATTTCTGAATCTGCTGCTGGAACCACTGGATGGGCTAAGGAGATCTTCTGATTTCATTTCCAGCAAACTCAGAGCTGGTGGGATCTTAATGATCTTGTAGTTAAGTAGTAAAAAAATATTGGTACACTACAGCAACTTGTAAGATGTGGTATTAAATGTGCATAACATTACATGAATTTCATATACATAATTATGTCAAAAGTGTGTAGGAGAACCAATGACATAGAATAGTTTCCAGGCAGTCTCTGGGAACATGGAATGTCATTGTTTTGCCTCATTCCTAGCCCTGCCTTCTATTACTCATGATCTTTTTGAGGACATTTAAGAAACTTAAGAGTTTTTCTTGTGCACATGTCTCAATGATCACAGACAGCACTTACCCTTCTGTGGATCAGAATCTCATCCATCATAAGCATTATGGTATCTCTTCATGGGTAGCTGAGAGAAATATTCATTCTACTGTGTCTTTCATGTGACAAACCTTTCCCCAATCCTTTCTCGCTGCCATTCTCTTCTCACTGAAAGCCTCCATAGAATAACCTGCACGGCTTTGGTAGCATTATCTCTTCCCTCCTAAAGTATAAGCCTTTAAAACAGATGTTAAATTCTATACTTTTTAGAAATTTTTCTATGAACCCAGCAAAATGCTGTTCCCCAAGTGTTTATTGGATGGGGGTATCGCTTGATGGACAGCTTTATTAAAAAAATCAGAATTTATGGTAAGATGTTTGTCATTGCTACAGTCAAGGTTTACCAAATAGTCACTAGTTTCCAGTAATTAAATTTGGTTAAGTTGGTTAAAGAACAGTTAATTTAGAAACAAGAATACTAGAGTTTAAATGCCTATGATTCTTCTTCCTTGGTACTTAGTGTTTCAAGATCATATGACTAAGACCATTGACATTCTTTTTACATAGGTTGGATGCAATTAAGATTAATTCCAAAGAATTTCATAAAAATTAAATAAGATTGTAAATATAATGGATCTAGAAAATATCATATTGAGTGAGGTAACCTGTAGGGCCCGGGTCTGACCCCTGCTCCTGGGGTTACTTGAGGACAGTTTCTGGTCAGCCAGATAAAACATCTTGTTTGTTTTTGTGCTCCCTCTGCCTCGCCTGGTGATTAGCTGTAGGGCACTGTTTACTCCATCTTGAGTGTGGCAATTTCTCACCTGCCGGGGGAATCCCTTGTGCAGCAGCTAGGTACATAAGGACTTCCCCAAAGTTGAATAAATGGCATTCGGCTGATCTCCTTTCGAATGACCCAGGTCTCTTGTGTGTTCTTTCAATCTCCAGGCCCTTGCCTGGCTTGTATACGGTACAGTGGCGCGTGAACTGTACCGAGAGGGTAACACAGAATCGAGTGTTACAGTAACCCAGATCCAGAAAGACAAATATCATATGTACTCACTCCTGAGTGGTTTTTAGACATAAAGCAAAGAAAACCAGCCTACAAATCACAATCCCAGAGAACCGAGACAATGAGGACCCTAAGAGAGACTTACATGGATCTAATCTACATGGGTAGTAGAAAAAGACAGAATCTCCTGAGCAAATTGGGAGTTTGGGGACCATGAGAGAAGGTTGAAGGGGAGGAGAGAGGAAGGAAGGGGAGCAGAGAAAAATGTATAGGTCAATCTGGTATCAGAAGATATTGTACACATGTACTGGTTTGAATAATATTCAAAAAAGCATGGCAGAGTCATAGAGACATGCACCAAGGTTCCAGAGAAAAACCTTCAAGATTAGGCATTATTATTGAAGAGAACTCTTGGAAATTGTGATAGGGATCCTGATCAGTGTAGCTTTTCACTACTGATGCCTTATGGTGGGAGGAGAGGGACTCAGTTTTCTTTAAGGGGCAGATGATTAGGAGTACGACCATGCTTCAGTGAGTATGTGGACAACACAAATTGGACTTGGTATTTTATTTCTTTTTTCATTTCTTCCATTTTTCTTTGAAGGAGGTCAAAAGGAATGGAGTGGATGGGCCGGATATGACAGGAAAGTGAATGTGATCAGGACACATTATATGAAATGTGCAAATAATCAATAGAAAATATTATATTCAAAATAAAAAAGAAAAAAATCAGATACTATTTGGTAGGATTGGATTATGCACAGAGAGGTCTTTGGATGCCAATATGTGAAGTGTGAATAGTGATGCCTAAGCTACAGTGGAGTCCCCAGGATGTTGGAGACACCAGGAATATAGAATATCTGCTGAGGAAATCTGTAATCTTTCTGTGGAGTGCCAAAAGAGAGCCATTTGTGTAACAAATAGCAGGTCCCTAGAGAAATGGCTGAACAAGGCTACCACATTTCTAAAATATTAGCCATGAAATTACACAATTTAATGTTTTTTTTTTTCTGGATAGTTTTGAACTAGCTTTGGTGCAGTCTTTTATTGCTATTTATATTTTTCAGGATTCTATACAAGAGTGGAGAAAATATTCCAGGCAATAAAGCAACAGTTCTCTCAAACTGGAGAGGCCAAGAACTGAGTAGTAGTGCAGTCCAGGAGGCTGGCTGTCCCAGCTCCCAGGCTGGTGCTGAAGGCCTGGCTGATTCATGGAGAGCCCCTAAAGATGTTTGTTCTAATACTGGTGAAGAAACAACACAGCATCAGGTTAGATGAACTTGCCGGGGGGGGGGGGCAAACAGGCAAAACACAAATTTTTTTCTTCCATATTTCTTTTTTTAGGCTGCTACCAGAAGGTACTACACAAATACATGGAAGTCTTTCTGCTTTACATAATTTGAGCAAGAGCATTTCTCAGAGGAGTGCCAAGTTACTTGTGTTTTGGTTGATTCCAGCTGCAGTCGCATTGATAACTGAGATTAGCTATTGCACTTTCCTTCCATTGCTGTCCTTTGGAATGATCGGCCAGATCAACAGAGTGAGATCCTAGACAGCCAAAGGTAAACAGAGAAGCCCTGTCTCAAAAACCCAAAAATTAAAAGCAAAAATAAAAGAAATACAGTTAAACAAAAAGCCACGTAATGCTGGAAAATACACAAAGAGTCTGGATTATGCATATTATTGGATTTCTTTGAATTTTTTGAGATTTTTTGAAACAGGGTTTCTTTGTAGCTTTGGAGCCTGTCCTGGAACTAGCTCTTGAAGACCAGGCTGGCCTGGAACTCACAGAGATCTACCTGCCTCTGCCTCCTGAGTGCTGGGATTAAAGGCGGTGACCACCACCGCCGGACTTCTTTGAATTTTTTGACTGTGAATAAGCTAACTACAGAGAGAGATTTCATTGTATGTGCTGCATACAATGTATATGTATGATGTAGGCATATACCATTGATATTCCCATTAAAGAGATGGAGTTGAGCATAAAATAATAATAGAAATTATACATGTTAATAGAGTGAAGAAGTAGTATAAAATTGGACAAATTCATCAGTCTTGCAGAGATTTGACATAATCTCACTGTGGAATGAGTGGCTGCAAGTGTAGGTCATCTGTGTTTTAAAAACTGTACACATCTGATTTTACATGTAGAAGATGGTGGAAAGAAATGCACACTTTGGAAACATGCTCTGCTAGTCTAGGGTGGCTGTGGTTTACACAGAAATTTACAACTATCCACTCAAGTAAACAATGTTATTTTACTGTTTATGTCTACTACTACCAAAGTTAAAGGTTTCCCAGCATGATGGGTCGCAAGCCAAAGAAGGGATGGTCAATACGTCTAAGAATGCCATTTTAATTTGGCTTCATGACACTTTGTATGTAATTTATCCATAAAGTGGTATACAGAAATTATCTGGGCATGTAAACTTTTAAGTGTATCTCTGTTATGTAATCTTCCCTCCCTCACCCACCTCTTTTCTTTATTTGATACAAGGTTTCTCTAGGTAATCAAAGTGGCATCAAACTTGTAATACTCTTTCCTCAGGCTCTAAAGTGTTAGAATTACAGACTTCTGTCCACCAAGTACTAAATTCAGCTACGTAATCTTATAAACTGATAATGAATCCCTATTTTATTTTTTATTTGTCTGCATAATACTTTAACCTATTAAATATTTATGTAAGTCCTGTTTTACATGAACTTACGAAGACATTACTGAAAATAGCCATGACAAATACATTTTGTGTGTGCATGTGTGTTGCTGTTGTTGTTGTTATTGTTGTTGTTGTTTGGAGATATTTCTAATAAATACAATAGGCAGCAGAATGCCCTGTCTATAATGTCTAGGTTCAGTGGTATGTTATGTTGAAGAATTCTTATTTGACAGGGACTCATTTATTGATTGTGTAATTGATAACCCTTCTAGCATCAATCTCATCTCATCATCTTATTAAAGCAACTGTAATATACTAAAGACTGAACAAAGGGAGATAGAGATTTATACATAACAGATGCTGAAAAGAACAGTGATAATGTGGATAATATATTTTTGATTGTTTTGAAGATCTCATTTCACTCTTCTGTGAAGGAAAATACAGAAAATTAACTGAGTTGTTCTCGACATACAGTAAGTTCAGTCATCAGCATCATCTTTATCATGCTATCATTGCCACCTGTTTACTAAACTGTATGGAAAGTTGCACACTTTGGCTTCTCCTATAAATGAATTCTAGCTATCTGCTCCTTAACTAGACTTAAAGAAGTTTTGTTATTCTCCACAAGAAACATCCTGAATGGAAAACTGGATGGTAGAAAGACTTTCTAGGCCCCAAGATTGTGTGTGTAAACACCATCATCAAAGTTCACTTCCTGTTTATCCTGAAGAAGTGGATTCACCTTTGTGACAGTATGTATTCCATATTAGTCATGGGACATAGTAGTATTTTGTTATCACTAAGAAGACAAAATAAAATATGCATTTAACTTAGAGTTTATCAGTAAAAATGCCTATCCCCTTCCCTCTCATTCTATATCGTCTAGGGAATCTTATCACTGTGCGATTATGGAGGAGGAATGAGTAGGTGGATTGGAAAATAGGTGGATGAACAAATAAAAAAATTGTTACATTTATTTTAAATTTATAGTATCAGCCACGTATTCATTAATTGGATTCCCTCATAAATCTCTTAGCTTTGTTAAATGCTGAGCACTAGACAGAAACACAAAATTCTTATTTCAGCATGCTCATTTTATAAATAAAGAAAATAAGAATTTAAAAAAGGTGAGCATACCAAGAAGGAAAATTTCTGACGTTGAAATGGAGCAGCATCCCTGAGCCTTCAGTGTAGGATATATAATGGCTTGTCAAAATCCTCAAGAGCTGAATGTATCTATTGTCATGTTGTCTAAATGCAATTGCCACCTTTATTATGTCATTTATTGAATATGATAATGATAATAATATATTGTTTTCAGAAGAGCAAGTTAAAACTAGGTTTTACCTGGTTTCTCTCTGCATTACTCACTTGTTACAGAAAGGATGATATTAATCACACAAACGTTTAGAATCATTCCAGTCTCTTATTCTAAAAGAAAAATACAAGGCAACACCCTGAGGACCTAATATTATGACATTATTTTTAAATAGGCTCTTCTAAGATATACTTAGAATTATGTCACACAGGAGTGAGATGATACTGAAATTCAATATGGCTGATAAACTTAGGAGAAAAAAGAGGACAGGTATACAAGAAGACCTCCAAAGACAAGGACAAAGATTAGAACAGGTGATTGCAACCCATGAGACCCCAAATGCTGCAATAAGTCAACAGAAGCTGAGGAATATTCATTGAACAGTATCCACCAGGAAATTTCTAACTCAGTGGTTCTCAACCTGCATGTCATGGGGATTGCATATCAGATATTTACATTACAATGCAAAAAAGCAGCAAAACATTATAGTTATGAAATAGAAACAAAATAGTTTTATGGTTGGGGGTCACCACGGCATAAGCAACTGTATTAAAGGGTGAGAGCATTAGGAAGGGTGAGAACCACTGCTCTAGAGAAGGACTGTAACATTTGGGACTTTGACTCTCCGGAACTGCGAGAGTGAATTCTTGGTGTTTCAAAGCACTCAAATTCATGGTTACTTCTCTCAGGAGCTCAGGGAAAACAGTAGAGTTGATCCCCAGTAGCAGTGCCTTTGCACAAAGGATATTTTTCTCCATTTTGTAAATCTTTAATACCTATATCATACCAGTGTCCCTTGCATCTGAGCTTTCTGTTTTATGTACCTCTCACTCAGAAAAAAATCCAGAGAAGAATCCACAAATAAGCTAGACTACATTCTTTTACCTTGGATAACATATTTTCCTTCTATTAAGTTCTGCATCTAGGACTAACGAAATCAAGAGTTTATTGAGGATTTGTTTGTGTATGCTTTCCTCCATAAGCCAGCCCACCTGAACCACCCTGATACTCTCAAAAAGAATTTTAATTAATGAATAAAACGTGATAAATGGATAATTAGCTTTTGAAGGTGAACTCTTTACAGGAAGCTAAGTCAGTAATGTCCTAATTGTTTGCCCAGCATCAGACCTTAGCTGACATTTGGTTTTAGCTTCAACAAAACAATTTCCAGTCTATATTTAGAAAGAGCATGAACAATTTCCAATGACTTGGCCAGATATTATTCACAAAGCCTGAATTACACACTTGGAAAAATGTGAAGTTGTGTGTTATTCAACATCCGGAATCCCATTTTGGCAAGGGAGTTTGACTTGAAACACTCAACAGAAACTCATGGATAGTCCTGTAGTTTAAATTTCTAAAAAACAAACACAAAAAAATATCAAGGAGATTTTTGATGCTGTGTATTTAGCTATTGTAAACTATGGATGTCTGATATCATGTGAATTAATTTACTTTATTTCCTATGTGCATGTAAAAGATATTTGGTCCCCACACTGTGGACAATTCTAAACACTCACTGTTTTCTCCTGAATGTGGGAAGTATCAGTACAGCACTTTTGATTGCATTCTTTTCAAACTGACAGATTGTAAGTATTTGAGAGAGAAAGAGTATCAAACCCCTTAAGAATCAAAATACATTCAGTATGTATAGAAACATTTCTGCAATTACCTTCAATTTGTTTTAAAGAAAGAACAAGAGAAATAAGGACTCATTTTCTTATGAAATATACTTGGCCATTCTTCCAGAAATCCAATTTTTACATTTAGCAGAAGACAAATCCTCCTGTTCAGAAACCCAGATTGCATGCCAAAATCACTTACTTCCTTGATTTTGATTCATAAGAGAATCAAATGTCTCCTGATTACCGTGGAATGAAGCTCTCTTTATTCCACTGACCATTGATCTGTCAGAGAGCACATTCTGGTGAGAGAAACCTCTCTTGAAGTTAATATTTCTAAAGCATTTCCCCTTATGGACACTGCCTCTCCACCATGAGAGCTTAGTGCAGTAACAGAAGGAACTTGAAGATATGAAATTGAAAGTATGGAGAGTGGTACAGCCTAGACGCCACCCATGTGGCTCTAGCCCAATAGTTAGGGGGACTGGCCAGAAACAAGGGAAAGGACCTCTGCACAAAGCTTCTAGAAGTTGTGTCCATACACAACAGCAGCGCTGTGACAGAGAGTATTCATCAGTATGAGAAAGCAAATGTAATTACCCATAGATGTGGGATTCTTCTGCATGCCAAGGCATTTGCGTTTGATTCAGAGGTCAACTTTGGTAGTTGTTTTTTTTCTTTGTACCAAACTCAGGTCATGCACAGCAAGGAACTTACCTACTGAACTGTCTCACTGGGAAGAAAAGTCCTTTTAAAACATACTTGGAAATGAGTTAAATTATTTTAGCTCTGTAGAAAGATGGCCAGCGTCTTTAAGTCTCATATCTACATTGAGATTTTATTTCAGCAAATACCAACATAATATTTGAAAGTTATCATGAAAATGATTGTACTGTTTTTTCACGAAAAGGAAGTAAGCGAGCACATGAAGAAAATGGTTCTTGTCCTTCTAACAAGAAAGAAAGATGGGTCGATGAATCAAGTACTGGCTGGAGTTGAATAAAAACAAAGTATTTTACTTCTTTCATGCATGCAACACACTTCTTCTCCAACATAAGTCAGGAGACACATTTATGATTCACTCAGAGCCTTTATTCAGCCTGGAAATAATTGTGGTGTATGTTATAATGGGAAGATATTCAGGGGAGTTCCTGAACCAAGTAGAATGTATAAACATTTGTAATTTTCTTCTTCCAAATAAACTTAAAGAAAGAAAAGTGTTTCTCAAATCAGAAACTTTGACTGTGAATTATATTTTTGGAAATCTAAAAATAAGCAACTGTTTTTATTTTGCAGACTAAGAGAAAAATAAAGACAAGAGTGAACCATTCTCCCAGAATCATCAGTAACTATCCCATACCCATAGGCAATGTGGATTATTGTCAGAAAGGAGGCAAAAATTGATGTTGTTTCTAGAACTACTAAAACAATGGGGTGATTTTAGTACATAAAATGATTGTTAGAATCTTTAACTAAAACAGAAAAGTTCAGATAACCCCTTTACAAAAATTAACATTCATTTTTTCACAACTAGAAATTTAATTTAGTGTAAGACCGAAGGTGAGATAAAATGTATTGTGCTTTACATTTCTGTACATGAAATGGGAAGTTGTATGTCAGACTAGGGAGATGTTGCCATTTGGGAGACTTTACCACATGTCATTATAGGGACAGTGATTGACATATGGGAACGTGCAATTGCATGTGCACACAGAAGGACTGCATGAAAAACACTGTGTTTATTTGCTGGGTAGCTGAGCAATCTTTGAGGCAGCCATGAAGCAATTAATTAATCTATAATTAAGATAAAATAAATGTAGTAATAACATTGACAATCATCATTTAATAATTATGATATTTTTTTAAACAAAATCTCCATTTCAAGTGTAAAGGCTTTTTGAGAATATCTAGAACTACTGAGAAAGGTTCCATAGCCTTTTTTGACAGAAGAGCAGAGCCACTGATGGTGAGTGTGCAGGTCAGTGGAGTGGTACAGGTTTGCATCCTGAGCATTTGGAACCCTACTACTCAAGTTAAGTTCTCAATATGAAGATGAGGACATAGCAAGGAAAGTCAGTACCAGGAAAGGGAGTCCTTGATGTGACCAAGGGTTGCATGAGAATCTGCCTTTGTGCACCTGGTAACTATGGGGACATCTATGTACCTGAGGGATGCTTGAGAATCTTCCCCTGTATCCAGTGACTGTGAGGAAGAACATGTGACTGAGGGATGCATCAGAATTTCCCTCTGTATATCTGGTAACTATGTGCAAGTCCCTGTCTTCTCTCTTTCTCTGTCCCTCTGTCTCCATACCCCCCTCTCTCTCACACACACACACATATTCTCTCTCTCTCTCTCTCTCTCTCTCTCTCTCTCTCTCTCTCTCTCTCTCTCTCACACACACACACACACACAAGCAAACAAAACTTCTTTGACAATACACACTACATGCAAGAAGTTGTTTTCAGTTTGTTGTGGCATACTGGATTTGGAATATGGATGGGGCTATTTACAGGAGCGTGGCCAACTTATTTGGGGCTTAACCACTGCAGAAAACGTATCCCTTTCCTCTGGTAGCTAATAGCTCCCAAAGATTCCTCACCCAGGAACAGAAGCTCCCAAGAAATGTCTCCATCCCCAATAAAGTGTGGACAGACAGACACATCTTATGAAGGTCTGTGTAGGTAACCACGGCTGTTGTGGTTTACGAGGGCAGTGGTCATGTTATCTCTAGGAGACAGATTTTCACAGCAATCCTCCCTGTCCTCTATCTCTTACATTTGCCGTCCTCACACCTTCTGTGATTTTCTCCGGACCACGGTGGCCCATTGAGGACTGAGTATTCAACAAGTCAATGTCCTTGATCTTCTTTTTTGTTTGTGTGATCACTTGTTTTAATAAACCCAAAATAAACACAGATACTGCATGTCTCTTCAGTATCTGTGCCAATGCATAGCCTAAGAAGCTAAAGCTCCCACTCAAGGCTTTGAGCCTGCTAGCCAAGTGGTCCACCACTGAGCTACATCTCCAGTTAACAATGCCTTTGAGAATCTGAAGTATCATTATTAAATTGAATCAGGCAAAATCTTGCTAAGGGATTAATGATGGACAGAACTCTAATTGTATTGTTTTAAAAAATTTTTAGAACATTTGTTTATTTATTTGCCTGTGTATGAGAAACTTGTGCATGTGAGGCAGTCAGGCAGGTGCCTGACAGCTGCTTGGAATTCATTATCTCTTTCACACTTCATGTGGGCTCTGGGGATTTAACTCATCTTTAGACTTACCTTGCAAGCTCTTTACCTGTTTACCTGAGAAGTCCTCTCATAGGACCCTGCCTGACGCTATTTCCTAACTTATGGGAACATGAGAGAAAAAAAATCACATGAATATTTTCCCATCTTTTTTCAGAAAGGCAAGCATGTAAACCATAGCCACTTTTTTATTCATTTCAAAAGTACTGAGTTTTAGAATGGCGATTTAATGTCAAAGTTTGTAAGAAGCTGCTTGATTATTAGAGAAAAGAATATTGTCTCTAATTTGTTCTCATGAAATGCATATATATTAAGCTATGTTGTGATCTGCTATCTGAAGTTCCAAACTTGTCATGTCAGTAAAATAGGTGTACTTGGCATCTCTTCCATTTTGATATGATTTCTGCAACTCTTTTGTTAAGAATAAGCATTTAAGGGGGTAGCAAGCTGGCACAATGGTTAAAACGAGGTTGCTCTTACAGAGGACTTGGATTTAGTTCCCAGCACCCACAGGGTGGTTCAAGTTATCCTTAATTATAATTTCAGGGGGATAAAACAACCTCTTCTGACATTTGAGAGCACACCATACACATGGTGTGTATATATACATGCAGGCAAAGCACACACATAAAATAAAATTAGTAAATCTTAAAATTTTTAAGTAAAGATAGCCAAGCATGTAATTTTGTGAGAACTGAATGTTTTGTAATGAACTGGCAATAAATTTCCTCTAAAATGGGCATGATGGCACATGTCCAAAATCCCAGGAGTCACTTGGGGAACTGACAAGAGGGATATGAATTTAAAGCCTGTCAGGATTATACAGCAAGCTCTGTCACACATTTTTCCCCTGGAATCTCTTAGGGGTTAGTTTAAAATTAACTTCTATTAATTAAATGTTTCTGGAAAAATGCCACATTAAAAAGTAGATTTTAGCTGTTAGGAAAATGTGCTTTCCACTGAGAAAAGAAGTGAAAAAATATGACTAAAAAGATCTCAATTAAAAACATTTTTTTAAGCATGAAGCGCCATGGTCCCAGGAAAAAATCGTTTTAAAGCATGCCATTAATTCTTCAGAACAAAAGAGAGTGCTTAATATCAATGTAGCTCTGGCCTGAGATATGTTTCATTTCAAATGTGTAAGCATTTGGCCATTGTCAAATCGCATTTTGCAACAATTTCATTCAAATTTATTGAAATAAGCTTGTTTTTTTGAAACTATTTGAGTGTCAAAGGACTTCCACTAAATTCAGTTTCTTCTTAGCACAGTATGAGTTACTATGATAATTATCCAAATTTATTTGAAAAAGAATTGTAATAATAGGAAGTGAGTTTTCCCAGGGAATCCTGGCCGCTGTTCTCTGACACTCAATTATGGTACCAGACCCTTTGGCCACCTACCCATTTCTCTTCCACTACAAAATACGTTCAAACAAACCATATCAAAATCGATTAAAAGATAGTCTTTTAAATCAGATGTCATCAAATGAAATTTATTTTAACTGTTTTTTCCTAATTTGAGTACCTCGTACTATAATTACTCACTTGCAGACTTTTCAGTTGAGCTAACAAGGTGTAATGGAGCCCACAGTAGGTTTACTCAGTACAACTTCAGAAATACTCATGAAAGCTTCAAAAATCTACAGTGATCCTCAGTCAGGAATGATGGTCCTTTGCCTATAATCACAGTACTTTGGAGGCAGAGGCAGAAGGGTTGAGGCAAGCTCAAGAACAACCTAGGCTAACGAATGAGTACCAGGACAGTAAGCCTACATAGCAAGACCCTCAAAAAAGAAAAAAATATTTCTGAATTAATTTATATTTCACAACTCTAAAACATAAACACTAATTAAACATTAATATTATTTTCGTCTTTACCAAATATTTTCCTTTTGATAATTTTCCTTCTTTCATGTTCTGTTCCCTGCTTGGTCTTGAGATAAGATTTGGGTTGAAATTTATAATTCAAAATCCAGGTTCTATGAAAGGAAACAGTCAGCGTATACAACTCCAACAGTTAGCATCATGATCTTGGTTTATAGCATTGATCCTCTACACTGCAGCCAGTTTTGATCCGTCTACTGACACAAAGCTACTATTATTCTCATGTAAAAGTAAAGTTTTTTTTTCTTTAATTTTATTTATATGAGTGTTCGCCTGAATGTATGTATGTGTATCAATGCATCCAACGCCCACAGCGGCCAGATGAGGACATTGGTCCCTTGGAACTGGAGCTACAGATGGTTATAAGCCACCATGTGTATGCTGGGAACTAAACCCCAATCATGGTAAAGAACAGTAAGTGCTTTTAACTGTTGAGCCACTTTTCCAGTCCCAGTTTTTCTTAACATAAAGCCAATCTAATCATTAAAAATAAAACATCGCCATAGCTTTATCAGAAAAGGCAGATTTGAAAAGCACTGAGAGGTCCACTCAAAAGAATTTTGTATACATATGTGGGCACTGTTAGAACTGGTTGCTATACAGTTATTTATTTTTGAATACACCTTTATTCATTGTGGTGAGTCAGACCAATCCAAGACTTTCTCATGACCCTGATGAAAGGACAAAGGGAACTTTAGTTCTTTCTCCATGTTCAAGAGCAGCGTCACACAAGAGTCAAGTTTGCAGCTTTGGAGACACAACTCTTCCTTCTGGGCTGTGATTATCAATCATAAGGCAGCTGTTTTTGTGGTATCCTGTGTGGTCTTTGTCAACATTGTCTGATATAGCTCTCTGTGTGTCAGGCCCATTTTCAACCTACAAATTTGTATGATGATCTTCTTCTTAATAAACTTGTTTGATATGTCATCAACTTATGCAGGACCTCCTGGTCCCAGGTATTGCTTTTGTCTTCTTTATTCCTTGTCTTCTCTATTTCTTGTTTCCAGTCCTCCCACTGGACACCTAGCTATTTGAGATCCTTATTCCTGTGGGTTTGGCAATCATTTTAGTCTAACTCTGACAAATTGTCTTTAGAGATGTCATGTCATTCATGGAAAGAATTTGCTCTGTTCTATATGGCATTAGTAAATGTGGTAGATCATTAATGCTCAATTTGATCAAAATAACAATGGTCAGATCAAATCAATTCCAAATATATTTGGCTGTTTGTAGAGTCAACCCAGACATTAGGAAGGATGAGTTTCTATCAGATATAATGGGAAAGAAGATCTCCCTATTAAAGATGTTTCTTAGTTCATTCAGTGTTGCTAAGCACTTCTCTTCTACCCTGAGGTCATTCCTTAAATTCTGGGATCTCTCATGATCCACATAGACTTCTCTATCACATAGGAGATTTTCCTCTCAATGAACCTGACCTACATCATCATGTGTTGTTCTGGTAAGCTATAAATCTATTTCTGGAAGTAACAACTTTGACGGTCACATAGGGAAAACATGTCAACACATCCATCTTTCATTGTAAGCTGTAATGACATTCTCAAGCCTAGTAAGTGGGCAATAGAGACATGCCACATAAATGATCCATTTCACCTCTGCATAGAAGTGTTTCTGTTTACTGAAGGATGCAGAGCAAAGACTAGAAGAGATGTTGGGGAAATAAACCTCTCCCTTAATCATGTGCATCAGCAATTACTAGACAGGATGTTTATTGTCAGGGTGTTTATATGCCTCGGTTCAGGCAAGAAATAACTAATATTTTAGCTGTAAAAGGAAAGGTCTGAACAAGGTAGGTCTTGACTAAAATAGAAAACTGAGGCAACATTAATTAAGCCTTAAGTAGAGGGATGAGGTCCTCAAATGCCTACTGATTCTGTTGTACATTTGTTAACCCAGAATAGGAAAAAAGAGATTGCACATAATATATGGGCTTGATTACAATAAGTGAATATAAATTGAGCCAGTTAACAACTCCCCCAGTATTAATTGATGAAGCATAGATTCTAGTTGAGAAGATAAATGCCTTACTGTGCTCTCTACACCCAGGATGGGAGTGTATAAGTAACTGACTTGCTTTATTCACTACAAAAGTGCAGTTTCATATCAGAGATGATTCCAAAAATACTGTTTTAATGTGCAAATATTAAGCTGGCTTAGCTTTTAATCTGTCAGTATTTTACTAATGAATTTAAAGCAAGGTATTTTTTTGACTATATGAACTAGCCTTGCTGCTCAGAGACAAAATCTACAATAGAGATTTGCCTTTAGTGTGTGTGTATGCATGTGTGTGTGTGTGTGTGTGTGTGTGTGTGTGTGTGCTAGTGTGTGTTACAATACTATTAGGCCTTATGCATGCTAGGCAAGCAGTCTAGTACAGAAATGTATTCCCAAACCTGTTTGTTTGTTTGTTCGTTTGTTTTTGAAACCATTGTGCTGGTTGCTATTTCATAAACTTGAGAAAAACATATAATATCATATACATATCTGGAAAGAGGGAATCTTAATTAAGAAAATTCCTCCAACAGACTGGCCTGTAGGCAAGTCTATGGGATATTGTCTTGCTTAATGATTGATGTAGAAGGGCCTGCTCATTGTGGGCCCTCTTGTTCCTGGGAGGATGACCTGGGTATAGAAGAAAGTGGGCTGATCAATCTAGGTGGAACAAGCCAAGGCAACATTCCATCAGTTATGCTTCAGATTTGCTTCTAAGCTTCTGCCTGCTGTGACAACCTATGGCTACCAGGACCTCCATGATAATGGACTGTGATGTAGAAGTGGAGGTGAAATAAACCTTTTCATCCCCAAGTTGCTTTTGGTCATGGTATTTTATTGCAACAAAATGAACCCTAAGTAAGGTAACTACTGTATTTGCATGTGTCTCTGTGTGTGTGTGTGTGCCTGCATGTCTGTGTGTATCTCTCTCTCTCTCTCTCTCTCTCTCTCTCTCTCTCTCTCTCTGTGTGTGTGTGTGTGTGTGTGTAGTAAATGAAATAACTTGAAGAAGTTAGTTTTCTCTTTCTACTATTTGGGTCCCAAGAGTTTTCTTGGTGGCAAACACTGCTACTCTCTAAGCTGTTCTGCCAGTCCCAAGAACTGTTGAATTTTAACTTTTAAAAAGATCTATTTTTAATATTTTATATGCGTGAATATTTCCCCCATATACACTTTGTGCATGCTGGTGCTGAAGGCCAGAAGAAGGTGTCAGAACCCCTGAAACTAGAGTTATGGATGATTGTGTCCCATTGTGCGGATACTGGGAATTGTATGCAGATACTGCAAGAGCAACCAATGCTTAAGCTATTGAGCCATCTCTCCACACCCTTAAGTTTGATTTAATTTTATTTTTATGAGGTGGCACTACCTAAGCAGCTAAGGTTGCCTCTATGCTTAAAATTTTCCTTCCTTGGCCTTCCTGAGTGGCAGAGACTGCAGGCCTGTACCACCAGCTAAACTGACTCTCACTCTCTCTAAGCTCAGCCTGTCATGCTTATGCCTTGCATAACAATAGTTATTAGTAAGTGCTACATATGCTCCCATACAGACATACACATATGTAATTCAGTGTACACACAGAATAGAGGCCTTTACAATCCTTTGCACTTTCCACTCGTGGTCTAATCTTGGTATGGTTTCTGTTTGACTTTCTTTCTTTGAAAAGAACAGCACATGCCATCCCTTGGACTTACTGTTTAATCCTTGAACTTCTGGTCCTTTTGCCTCTGTTTCCCCAGTGATGACATGATAGGCATGTGCCACCATGCCCAGTTTGTGCAGGACTGGAAATCAAATCCAGGGATGTAGGCATGTTGGGTGGTTCATAAGGTCTACCAGCTAACCTGTATCCTCAGCCCTCAGAATCTGGCTTTTTCAGAAATGTTGAAACAGAGACATTCACTCCAACCTGAGCTGCAAGTAGAACAAATTGCTGAGCCTTGCTGGCTTGCAGATGTACACAGACACATCCACAGTGACATCCACCTTATCTTTTTAAAGATTTATTTTCAATCATGTGTCTGTGTGGGGGTGTGTGCGGGAGTAGAGACACTCCTATAGGCCTGAAGCTTGGCTCTCCTGGAGGTGGAGTCAGAGGCAGTTGTGAGCTCCTCTATGTGGATACTGTGACATGCATGCAGGGCTATCTCTCTAGCCCTCCCCTACCTTTTCTTGAAAATGGCATTTCTTTAAAATTTTAAAAATCTTTGATTTATTATTTCTTGTTCTCCTGAGTTTTAAATAAAGATTATATCATCTTCACTAATTATTTCCTTCTAACAAAGTTATGCCTCCAGTCACATAGCGATGATTTTTTGTCATGGTAAGAGGTTCCAAAAGCACAGAAAGAGAGCAGTACTTTCCAATGAGGCAGTGGCTAGAAAATTTGCCAAAACCCACTTTTTTCTGTTTAAGGAATGGAAACAACTGTTCTTCAGAGTTCCCATCAACTATCTTTGCAGGAGAAAAGCACAGTAGAACCCCAAGACCTTTTGCATTGTACTAAATTTTCTGGAAGTGTGGCACAAATGTTTTCTGCAGGGTCTTTGGCTCTTGTAATGTATTTATATTGTTTCAAATGAAATATAAAGCACTGCCCGGTCACACCTGAAGTGGGTATGATGCACAGAAAGGGAAGTAGAACCCTGAAGTCAGACAGCCTTCGGGGATTTTCACAGTACCATTGCTAAACTCCCCAGGGGAAAGACTACGGCTTTAGCAGTCTGTACCGTAATAGACGCAGTTTGAGTAAAGATAAACAAGGCAGAAGGAAGAAATCACATAGAAGCCACTGGAGGTTCAATGGTTAGGCTTCATCCTTTATTAGGTAGTGAATAAACGACAACTGATGCTTAAAACTCCAATTTAAGAGACCATTTAAAGAAAAGAGGTTCCGTCGCTAAGTGAGGCAGACGGGGTCCAGGTTTTTTCTGAGTGTTCTCATATGGCTGATGAAGAAAATATGGCTGATTTGTTTGTTCCCAGCAAACCGTTAGAGTTACTAAAGGCCTTGTGACCCAGGACGCCATGTGACCTGCAGGCCCTGACTTCTTGCAGACCGGTTCCTTCACTTTTGTGAAAATGGGAGGAATAACGGAAGCACATGATGATGAAATTGCATCGGTAGTGAGCACAGCGGCCTTGTCAGGTGCAGGGCCTGAGATGCAGTGAGCTCAGTGAACAACCAAATAAGAAAATAAACCCAACACAATTAGAAGCTGCTGGTCACATGGTAACAAACTCTGGGTAACTAAGTCCACCTGGCTGAATTAGCCCCATCCATAGGCAAAAAAGAAATAAATGAAAGAAATGCTTGCTAGAACAGAAGGCCGTGCTTGGAAAGACTGTAAATGAGAAATCACTATGTTCGATGGCAGATACGTCTAAAAGATCTCTGTACCAAAGACTGATGGAATGATTATATTTTCATATTCTCGCTTTCCTTCTACTTCCCATGTTTTTCTCTACAATCTTTCTTTTTCTTTCTTCTTTTAAAATTTTGTTTTGGTTATTTGTTAAGTAACAGGTTTAGATAGCCAACTGCTTTAAAGATACACTTATAGACAAGTTCTACAGCTAGACGGAAACATCCTCAAAAGACCACAGTTAACAGTCAGCACCAAGCACACTATGCATATTCTTTAAATATAAATGACAAGGGCTAAACATCTCTCTCTCCAGAAACTCCTTAGTTCTCTGTTCCTCTCGGAAGGTCACTACAATTGAGATAGAAGAAGTTCCAGGAAGGCCACACTCAATCCATCCCTATAGTTTTAAATAGTCTTTATAAAACCTTTTCAAAAATATTTTTTTTTAATTTTTAGTCCTAAGTCACAGAAGGCTGACATGTACATGTGTTGCTCTTGTTCTCTAGTCAAAGGTCACTATTCTTGAATGCAATAATCTGTCTGCATCCGGCCCCATCTTATCCACAGGGGCAAGCTAGCTTTCTATGGGAAAAAGCACACTGCCTTTATCGCAAATTAAAGGCACAGCTATTTCATGCCATTTGTTACCAATTTAATGATAACATGTAACACTGAGTGGTTATAGAATTATCTCATATAGATTTTCTTTTTATAAGTTATTTTCTTAATCTTTCTAACATATATACAATATACATATATATATTTATATATATATTCCCCTGATAAATCTTTTTTTAAGCTAAAACATCAATTACTTTCATCTCTGTGGTGAATATAAAGGCAGTTCTTATCTCGCAATGCCACTAGAAAAATGATGGTCTAGGGGACCTTGCTTTGCTGATGTCCTATCATTGGTGTGCAGTGAACTCAGATTAATTTTTCTTGACAGTACTAGTATTTAAAAGTATGTTAGGTGTTTATGCCAGGTCAGTAGGGAAAAGATAATAAACACAACCAAAGCTCACGCTTATGTCTGTCTTCATACATTTCTATTTAAAGCAAAGCCTTCTGCTATGGCTCTAGAGTAACATAAAGGGTTATTGCAGATGGCTAGTTTTCTCTGCTGTTGTGGATCTGTACTCATGTTACAACATCAGCTGAGGCTCTGATGGCTTCTCATGTTTAGGATAAAGGTTATACTGATTTCTTACTACTTGCCCATGACACATGGGATGCTAAGTTTTCAGATACACTGCCATCTCAAACACTTCGCTTTCGCTAGCAATGCCTGTTCAGAGTGAGAAACTAGTATTTGGTGATGAAGTGTCTCTCTTATTGCCTCTCCACCTCTAAGCTTGCAGGAAGGGGTGTTGACCATGTACGCTTTCAGGATACCATCTGATGTTTGCTTGGTTTTTGTTGTTGTTGTTGTTGTTTTCTTTTTTACTGATTATAGTTATGAAATAGCAGTTCATTCTACCATTTTTGCAATTCCGTAAAACCTAAAGGCAAAGATTGAGACACAGCACTATTGTTTGACAAGACATCTACTGTATCTACTTTTGTTTGTATACATACCCAGGAACTGCTATCATAGCCAGAGGACCAGCAAGGGCACTACTATTCACAGTGTTGCTTTTGTTTTTGTTGCTTTTTTCTTTTATATATATTATTATAATCTACAGAGTAAATTATTACATATACATTGGAACCAGTTAATGCCCTTAGACAATGTATACTTGTTTTAGAAAGCAGGAAAGACAATGCAGGGGAAACAGGTGCCCAAAAAGCACAGTCACAAAGATTTCAGAAGTTCTAGATACCACTATGAGTCAGTGCTGGAGATAACTTCTAAAACAAACAGTGTTCAAGAAGAATACTTTAATTTGGAGAAATGCCACGTCTTCCCTCCCCTCCCCCGAACCCCACCCCCTCACTTTTTTTTTAAATAATCTTTTCATTTTACTATCAAAAGTCCTGGCTCTTCAGGTACACTGGAAACTATAAATAAACACTGCATAGTTCTCTTTTGTTTGATTTTAGTTTTCATTTTGTTGTCTTAAAAATTATTGCAGTACAACACCTCCTGTTCGGGAATTCAGTAAGGAGCAAAGAGCACAGGCGTGTGGGTGGTCCGAATGGGTCCAGGGGCTGGCCGCAGGAGGGCTGGAGCAAGTGCTGATGTCTGGAAGAGGGTGGCTGCTGGGGCAGTTCGAAGACTGAAGGGGGAATTCACTGCCACAGCAGCTGCAGCTGCGGCAGCTGCCAGTGGGTTCGGGAGAATTCTGGGAGCCAGTGGCTTTGAAGCTTCTTTTGAAAATACTAATTTTACCTGCAAAGAAAGGAAACTGTTAAAGGATCAAGAACAAAAGCTTTAGAGTTTGTACTTGAAATCCAAAATGGTAGGTCTTAGTAGTGAGCACCTACAAAGGTAAGTACTGGTGGAAGGATAAACTAAACTGGAAAGTGTAGACTTGATCCCTTTGGAAAGGTAGAAGATAACTACCATTAGCCCACCAAGCATGCTAAAGCATCTTTCAGAGATGGAACTCAACAAATTTTTGCATTTTGGTTGAAATTTATACATCCACAGGAGGCCCCCCTCTTGAGGAAAAGTACAGAAGATATTGTGCTAATCGTTATACACTTAGCAAATGTCATGCAGCAAATACTTGTTCTAAAAATGACATTAGTCACTCCACCATGCTGTCAACTCTAGAAAGAATGGCTGACGTATTGTGAGCGGACATTTTCTAGGACCTATTTCTCTCGGCATCTAAATGTTCTTCAATGCATCATTATACAAAATCTAAACCATAACCGTGAGGCCGTGTTTTAAAAATAAACTCTGGAAAATATAAAATAACAAACATGCTCAGACAAAATTTAAGAAACACAATTTAAGGACTTGTCTATCTCTGACATCATTTTTGAAAGTGTTCAATATCATCAAGATCACATTCTAAGTCATTGCTTACTTAGATCAAAAGCCTCACTTTTCTCAAGTCTCTGTTCTCAGGGACAAATCTCCGTTTAAATAGATAGATGAGCTGAGGCTGAAGGGGGAAAACACTAGAACAAGCCATGTGACCCAGAGTTCCATTGGTGGAGGCCAGGCTAGACCAGACATTCAACTGTTTGTAGTTTCCTCAGTTTCCATCCATCCATTCTACCTAATAACTGACAACCTCCACCCCAAACACCTACAAAATAGACTGTGGGGCATGAACAACTTCACGTTCTCTTTTGGGAAGCAGCAAAAGTGTCACTCACCCCTAGTGGATTTGTTGCCTTCTGCAGTTTGTTGTAGGGACTGTATTTTGGTTTGGGGGGCTTCCCAGCAGCTCTGTCTTTGTGCCTTCTGCTGCTAATGTGCTATGGAAAGCAACAAAAATGACAGCTTTAAAAAACACATTTAGAACACGTCCATGAATATTATTTTTACCAAAGATAAAAGGAAAGGAGCACTGTACACTTCTGCGTTTGGATGCGGAAGCCTTTCACACGATCATTTTAATATACTTTTAGTAAATAGAACAGTTTTCTTTTCTCTACTTTTGCCTTATCACAGCACACATCCCCCAAAAGTATTTACAGAGGACAGGATGTCTGAAGGAATTTTATGTGCAAATAAACAAACATGCCCAGACAGGCATGAATGAATTTCCATACTAATATTTATCCTCATATTTGTGCAGCCAAATGCCAACACCTTAAATTCTAAAAATAAATAACTAAGGTGCAAAACATCATCCATCCACAAAACACAACACAATATGAGGGCTGAACCTTCAGCTGGAAATGTACCACCACATTCTTTAGAAGGCTATTTGGAGCACAGTTAGTGCTCACTGATAGTCATTGTATCAGCAGGTGGCTGTAGGAATTAGAAATAAAGTACAATGAATAATAAAATAAAAGGACATACAATAAAGGAACAACACAATATGAAATTAGTTATAGTATAAAACCATCTAAGTAAGTTAAAAATAGAACAGTGTTGATTGGTCTTTAAAGAAAGCTAACAGTTTTCAGTGGAAAACTCAATAGAGAAAAATTCTCATACTGCTGTTTCTCCCAAAGTGCCTACGCAAGAAAGAGACAAATTCATTGCCAACAATTTTCAACAGGTTTTATTTATTAACCATTGCATCTTAGTATTCTCTCAACAACTAAATTAAGCAAATGCTAAAGTAAAAACAGTGAATACAAAATAAATGAGGGTGTGAACAGATGGATGTACTACTGATAGGTGAATGAAGAGGTAGTTGGATGGCTTAGTGAATGAGTGGGTGGAGGGATGACTGGAAGGATAGGTCGATGAGTGGGTAGATAAATGGATTGATGGATGAGTGGCGGGGTGGGTACTTAGATGAATGGTAGATTAAGGAGTGTTTATATGGATGGTTTTGTTGGTAGAAGGATGGGTAAATGGATGAGTTGTGGATTGGTGAATGGATGGACGGGGAGGTAGATGGATGGGAAAGAAAGATGTGAGAAGAACAGGAACATACACGGACAGCTCACAGAGTGACACCTTGGACTTTCAATTTTATGGTACCTGTTTGAGTTGTGTTTCCGAGTTGACATGCACATCACATATTTCACAGTGAAATGTTTTGTTTTGGAGGCCTGTGTTTCCCTTATTAACAGGTCCTTTGCCCTTCATTCCTGCCCGAGGAAAAGCCTTGATGGTCCCACTTCCATTGCGGGCTTCTAGCATTGTTTTGTGCTTAGTACCTACCAGGGATATTTAGAAAAAAAGAGAAAAATATTTAAAAAGGAGAGAAAAATATCATATTAATGATAACCTTCAAATGGAACACCAAATTTGAGGCTGTACTAAAATACATCTAGGGCACAGTAGATTGCAAAAAGAAACATTTTTTACAAGATGATATTCAATTATTAGCTTTCTGAAATACTTGATGTCACATATATGTACCATTCATAAGTAGATTAATTAAAGGGTAGGTCTTGGGCAATATTCAAAGGATGTGATATTGTCTCATTTGCTGTTAATATGACATAAATGATAGCTGATGATGAGGAGTGACCTGTTTGCTGAAGATGGTGTGTACCAAATATAATCAGCTTAGGCATGGTGGTCTCGCAACAGTGGCATTAATTAAATACCTAATTCTAGGCAGAATGCAAGCAAGCTTTCCTGTTTCTGTTTTAGGCCCAAAGAAGAAGACCAATAGTAATAGCAAACATGACATTAATTTTTTAAATTTCATTTTTGTCTGTGAGCCGAGCATTTAATAGCCAAGCCATTTCTCCAGACTTTTTTAAATTTTAGAATCCAAAAGATGATGTTGGATCCTCTAGAACTGGAGTTATGGGTAGCTGTCAGTCACTTGACATGGGTGCTGGGAACAGAACTGGGATCCTCTGCAAGCAGTCTTAACCACTGAGCAATCTCTTAAGTTGAATGTTAAGTATCATTAATACTTGTTTTCTGGGATTACTATTGTTATATATAGTTCAAAGTGGCAATTTCCCCTCAAAAATTACTTAAAATGTTCCACATTTTTCTAGCTAATAATTCTTTTTGTCCACTTGCTGACATGCTTTTGCTATGGAATTTTATTTTATCCTTTATGCCATTCAAATTTTTAAATTTTTCTTTTCTGTAGCACTTTCTTTCTACTTGTATTTTTAAGATCGTTGGTCACTTCTATGAATATAGAAAAAGTGTTTCTGCGTCACATGTACAGAACTCTTGAATATTCATAAGATATTTCTGAGCCATGTATACAGAACTCTTGAATATTCATAGGATGTTTCTGAATCATCTGTAAAGAACTCATGAATATTCATAAGTTAATAATGCTGTGAGTATGATACAGATGACATCATGCTAAGCAAGTGACAAATCCAGCAAAGAGTTTCATAGCCACATTTTCCTCATTCAAAAAACAAAAGCATTACATCACCAGGCCCGTTTCCTACAGCATAGGCTGCTCACATGGATGATGACTATTCTTAGTGTGCAGCTGTTAAAATGCTCTTGTGCTAAGGGAGAGAATCAGTGTCCTGCAGGAAGAGATGGTTCACAGAGGCTTAATACACCGAGTAGGCTCACAGTGCTGCCTGGGATGCCTCGTTGATTGTTTTAGGTGATCACCCTTGCAGTGCAGAGTATACAAATGCTTCCACATCCTCTGAAGATGGAAGAGAGTAGGGGACACTAACTCTGGAGGGAGCAAGCAAGAAATATGTGGATATCTATCTGAACAGATGATTTCACAGATATTTTAGACAAAATGGGAAACATTTATGAGGCCATTTTGGCTAAGGAAGATGCAAGGTATGGGCCAATTCTCATTCTGATTTTCATGAGTGACCTCTCATTCAGCTTAGCCTCAAATCATTTGTGACTTGGAACTGGTATCTAATATGTAGAAGCACACACACACACACACAAATACACATAGGTTCACATGCATGCATGCATGCAAGCACAAGAAAGAAATCTAAAAATGTAACAAAGGTAGTATAACCAGGACCTCAACTAAGTGCTCGGCTCTCTGCCTATGATATATCTTCAAATACAGATTAACTTTTGTACAACTTGACCTTATGCCCATAGCTGCACAATGTCAGTTATTATAAATAGCTACTATGTAGTTTTTATGAGATTTTCAAAATGAACAAGCTGCATTTTCACTAAATGTAACTAAACTTCAAGAAAACAGTATACTCTTAATTTTAAAGTATTTGTATATTTGAGAGAGAAAAATGTCCATTAATAATATAAACATCATGGCTATTAAAAAGTTACCTTTATTGAATATTTAATGCATTTCAGAGGCTATGCTAAAAATCTCTCCTGCTCACTGGCACTAAGAGTTCAGTGCTATTATTATCCCTTCTCTAGGGAGGACAAAACAGGAGCTGAAAGGTCTGGTTACATAAAAGGTGTGAAAGGTGTGGCCATAAAGCAAACACCATATGAAGTCCTAGTAAAAAGGAAATATATTTCTGGCTATGTTTCCAAATACCAAGGACTCATAAACCATTAGGGCACAGTTGTACACAAGGCTTTCTTCAGTACACCATTCTACACAGTAGTATAGCCTTTGGAAAAGATGGTTTTCACTTCAGTCTTTTGATGGTCTCCACCCTGTGTTGTTCCCTACAATCCATGTTGTTCTCCTTTAGCAGAGCTTCGTGAATCCTGACATGTGGAAAGTGTGTCTCTGGACAGAGACACATCTCTGTTTACAACATCCTATGAGCATTTTGCACAACTGAGACCTGTTTCCATGACTGCTCAGCAGGGCATTGCAAACTCACTTCTGCTTTTGACTTCTCCCCTTCTGAGGAAAAATAAACCCTTTGGAAGTAAGGTGAATTGATACCTTTGTAAGACTGACACTGACAATGTCTCCATTTGAAGCTCCATGCCTTCTGAAAGGAGAAACCACAACTTTAAACTCATAAGCCATAGGGTTTTCAGACGCCCTTGTATGTGTTCGCTATTTAGTTTGAGATGCCTTGGGCAAGCTAAATACTGTTCCAAAATGGGAAGAAAAGTTTGTCTTCCTCATCATTCTCTGTCTTCCTTGGGGCTTCTTTCTCTTTATCCTTCTCCTTCTCTTTTTCTTTTTCTTGCAAATCCTTCATCTCTTCTTCTTCCTATCTTTCTCTAACTCCTCCTCTTCCAAATCCTCCCTTCTTCCTCCTACTCTTCCTTCTCTGGTGCTGAAGATTGAACCCATAGCATCACACACCCCAGGAAAGTACCCTCCTGCAGCTCTCTACCCCAGTCTTAGGACTTTTTTTCTTTGTCTACTTTGCAAGTTGGATGATAGTAGAGAGGAAAGGTGAAGGAGATAGGAAACTAAAGGCCTTATTAATAAACATTCAGTTGTAAATAATTTCTTTAGAAAATCGGGGAACACGGTTTTAAAAGAAACCAAACAGCTCTTCCAACTCAAATTCATCAAAATGTGGAAAATGGTTTTTATGTACCAGTACTTTATTTTCCATTTGAGTTTATTTATAATTAATGCATGTATCTTAAGGGGATCATATGTGCCATGGAGCACTGTGGTGGTCAACAGACATCTTTGTGGAGTCTGTTTTTTATGTTTGTTTGTTTGCTTGCTTGTTTTTTTTAATGTGGGGATTGAAATCAGATTACCAGGATCTCCCATCCTCTTTCTTATTCATATGTGAGTTTTTAAAAGATTGGAGAACTTCTCTGAAGTGATTGTGCATAAAAAGTCTTATGGAATCAAATATTCTTTTAGAAATGCAAATGATTTTTAATGACAGCACAATGAATAATCACTTATTCAATACTAGGAATTAGAACTACTTCCTTTTTCCTTAAATAATTAGGTTCATAGTTATTAAATTTTCATTACAAATCTGAGAGTTTCTTCATAAAAGATTTTTGTAAGTGGTACTTCAAGAACAAAGAATCTGAGTATTTTTAAGTGTCTTGATCTAAATTTTATAAGCGTTACTAAGGTAGATTCAGAAGGAAAATGTATCCTGCTACAATCTATCTTGGTATAGTCTGAAATTTTCCCATTTATAAATAATTCCAATGCTTTGAATTTAATCCCTTAATGCCCATTTACACTCCTGTGTTTAACACCATGTAAGTACAATCTCAGTGCTTTATGGAACTGCCAATGGTCATCTAGCTGCTGCTATCTTACTCACAAGTTCATTTATTTGGGCTATGGATAAACATTAGTTCATGAGCTTAAAGAGATCCATACAAACAACACAGGGCCAGATGCTATTTGGATGTGTTTGGCTAAACTCTTCATTATGTACTCTCTCCTGTGTGTTAAAGAAGAAAAGCACTTACACCTGCACACTCAAAATGAATGCTGAGCAACACAAGTCCAAGTACTCTTCTTTAAGACTTTTAACTATAAAATTAATCTTTTGTCACCCAGAATCCCATATAGAATGTATCTTCTATGTTAATTATATTATTACTTTGTCTCTGGGAAAAATGAAACAATATATTCACAAATATCACTAGAATGGCATCCATGGTATCAGAGGGCCAACCAATGCCATAAGTGATTAAAATTATAGTACTTCTGATATTCTGCCAGAAGGTACCTGCTCCAATAGATGCCACACCAGCAGCCAGTTCCAAAGGTAAAGCCCCAACTCTTGGACCACCAACACACCCTTACACACCAGAACCCTTACAGTATAACTCCAATAGCTCCTTCTCTCATCACCACCCTATCCTTCCCACACCTCCAAGCCTACCAGATCTCTAGGCCCCAACTCAGGCAGAAACCTCCTGCTGGACTGGAGGTCACTCCTGCCATGAGAAGATCAGGCCCCAACTTGGCTGGAGACCCTCTATGCAAATCCAACAAAGACAAATTCACAAATTCTCACCTCTAACTTTAATCACCCCAAACACAGATGCCTAAACAATCAATAACAGCCAAGGCAATGCATCACCACCAGACCCCACCCATTCTATTACAGCAAGCATTGACTATTCCAACACAGCTAGAGCATGAGAAAACCACCTTAAAACCTAATGTCCTTAATGAGGAACAGAATAAAACCCTTAAAGAAATCCAGGAAAACACAAACAAGTGGAGGGAATAAGTGAATTCCTTAACAAGAGCTAAGAGAGGGAGATTTGATGTAAATGAAATAAACTGTACAAATCCTGAAAATAGACATAGAAGTCATAGAGAAAACACAAGCTGAGGGAGTTACAGAGAGAGAAAATCTAGGTAAGTGAACAGGAATTACAGACTCAAGTATCACAAACAGGATACAAGAGACAGAAAAGAGAATCTCAGGCATTGAAGATACAATAGAAGAATAGATAAACTGATCAAAGAAAATGTTAAATCTGAAAAATCCCTGATACAAAACATCCAGAAAATCTGAGACATTATGAAAAGACCAAACCTAAAAAATAACAGGAATAGTTGAAAGGCCAAGAAAATATATTCAATAAAATCAGAGAAGAAAATACTCCCAACCTAAAGAAGAACATGCCTATAAAGGCACAAGAACATTACAGACCATCAAATAGATTAGAACAGAAAAGAAAGTGTCCACTCCACATAATAAGCAAAAGACTAAACACAGAGACAAAGAAACAATATTGAAAACTACAAAGGAAAAAGACAAGTAACATATAAAGGCAGACCTATTAGACTTACACCCAACTTCTCAATGAAGCCTTTAAAAGCCAGAAGGGCCTGGACAGATGCCCTGAATACTCTAAGAGAATGCAGATGTCAGTCTAGATTATTATATCCAACACAAATTTTAATCACCATATGAAGACATGTCACAAAAAATCCCACACTAGTTTGGAATTATGATTAATAAAATGGTTATTTATTTAAAGGGAAAAAAAACTTACAGATCACCATCCCAGACAACAGCCCTCTTTGCGATCAGGAATGAAGTCTAACAGTGAGCACATGGCTACCACTGCTTTTTAAAGCAAACGAGACCATGCCCAAGTGGGCTGGTATCTTAAAGGCTATTGGCTGAAGGAGCTGAAGGAGCTCCCGCAGCACCTCCCCCTTTTGTTTAAGTATGAGAGTTCTAAACCCAATACAAAACAATATACATTAGGAACAGATATTAAGTATAAGATTTGAATTACAATCAGCATAAACAATATTAAGCAAGGAACATATGCTAAATGTTTAATAAATATTCTATCCTATGGAGTCTAAGTCTTGTATAGGAAATGGCTTGGCTAGATTATAAGAGGATGGTTACTGTGACTATCTAATCTTCAACCCTATTGAAGGCTTGAGAAGGGAGATAATATTACTTGAGCAGGCAGGAAGTACAATCAAGTAGCTTCCAAAGTGAGCAATATATGATAGAGACAGTTGGCTACCTAAGCAATCACCCAAAGTCTCATTTTGCAACCTTGAAGCGACCAACTTTGGCTATGGCCTAGAATAACTGACAGACCATTTTCAAAGGCAAGAAATTTTTTCAAAACTGTCTTACCCTGTCTTGGCAAGATTTGACAGTCCTGTTTATGCATTTCTGAATACTACATCTTGTCAGTGGCTGAGGCATATGCATTTCTTTGCCCAAAGGCCAGTTTTTGCCAAGGAGAAAACAGGCTCCAAGTGGAGTGTCTTTGGTGCTCAACATTCTCTCGGGAATAGATTGGTGCTGCCAGAAGCAATTATGTATCATGTCAACAAAACCCTAAGTTGTTTAAATGTCATGTTACACAGATCCTTGAAGTGGCTGAAGATTATCTATACAGAATATAATCTCTATGTATCTGAAGAACCTGATTAGTCTAACTATAAGTATGACAAACATAGATGACTATTGATCTGTAATTCTTAATACCTATCTAACTTAAAGACTAAGACAATAAACAATTGTGCAATAAATGAGTATAATGACCTCCAAATGTAAACAATGTACAAGTATCTTGATCAGAGGTAGAAATGTACACTGCAATATGGTAAATATATATATATATATATGTATCAATACATAAAAATGTTTTAAACAGAGGTAGAAGCATGCATGCATGCAATATTCAATATAATTTAACTTTGTATCAATATACAAGAATCTATACCAATGTAATTGTCTGTAAACAATAACTCACAAATACCAATCTATTATCTCATCTTCCAATTTTCCCTCTTTTTTTTTTCAAAAAGGTCTCTGAGCTCATAAAATTCCTCCCCTAATCCTCAACCATATATCAATTATAATCAACCCCTAAATGATGTTCCCAAGCTTGAGGACAAACTTTGCTGGGAGAGGGGATGTTGCCCTGACAAGCAGGCCCTTCATGTTACAGAATGGTGCCCACATGGACAACTGCATTCACATAAAGCCTGAGACAGCTTGGGAAGTAATTCTAGAACAAAATAAAAGCATTACACATGGTTTCTTGGTAGTAGCAATTTCTCAGGTCTGCTCTGCTTGCTAGAGGCAAGCAAGTGCTCTCATTTAAGAGAGGCTTCCTGACTCAGCTTTAGCTGCAAAATCTTTCAGCTCTTTTAAGAGGTCCTGCCATGAAACACTTACATAGTGTTGATGAAAAGCCAACCACATGCTTTTTGGTTTCAGCCATTGCAAGAAAAAGGCCACACTGTTTTAAAATGTCTGCTTTCTGGGCCATCCTGCCAGGGCAAACTCTGACTCTTTCAGGTAGGCGGTCTGACTATGGATCATTTGAGTGTGGTTTTTGGACACACTGCTGCAGCTTGCTTGTTGGCAGGGACCTTGAAACACTGTAGAGTTGTGGCAGTTAACACATCTCTGGCGGGTACCTCAGCAATGAGGCTGAAATCTCAGAAAGCTAAGAAATGGGCTGGATCCAGTCGTCAAAGACACGGCTTTAATCCTATTCATATTGCTTAGCAAATTAAAGACCCATGTGGTGAGAAAAAGAGAGAAATATCCAGTAAAGAGAGATTCAAAGACAAAAAAAACCATCTAAATGGTTTACACTGTGTTAAAAATATATGCAGGCTTGAAAAAAAGGTTAAAGTTCTTAAAATAAAATAGAAAGAAAGAGAGTAGTTGGGTATGGTGGTACACACATAATCCCAACACTTGGGAGGCAGAGGTGATGGACCTCTATGAGTTTAAGGTGTGGTGGCACATGCCTTTAATCCCAATGCCTGGGAGGCAGAGGCAGATAGACCTCTGTGAGTTCAAGTTGTGGTAGCACACACCTTTAATCCCAGCACTTGGGAGGCAGAGACAGGCGGATCTCTGTTAGTTCAAGGACAGCCTGGTCTACAGAGTGAGTTCCAGTATAAGATATACAGAAACCCTGTCTCAAAAAGCCAAAAATTAAAAATAAAAGAAATAGAGTTTAAAATAAAGCCATGTAAAGATGGAAAACACACAGAGAAGCTTGATACTGTATGTTATTATGCTCTCTTTGAATTGTTTGAATGCTGAGGAAAGAGCAACAACTGCTAAAAGATATTTATTTATAAATGCTGTTGAATTAATCCATGATAGGTATTTTGAAAATACCTTGACTTCAACATTGAAGTCAAAAGATATGTTACTTTGGAGAAGAGATTTTGCTTTTGTTTCCACAGGAAAGGAGAGACTTTGAATTCATTTTGAGTTAAGAAAACTCAGGTTTGATCAAGGAAGACCACCTGAGAAATCTCCGGTAGGAACAGATGGCCCAGTTGTCTGAGTTCTATATCCAGAACAGATTCAAGAGTGCTGCCTGAGATGATCAAGACTCACAGGATACTCCAGTCAGGACTTGATCATAATTCTAAATTTTCTTTAGGTCCCCATAAGATTATCAGTGCCCCCAACCAGCTGGAAGTAGCCTGGAATACTATGCCCATATTCCCAAAAATATTGACTATGGGTATTTTTCTTTGTTTAAAAAAAAAGGGGTGGGAATTGTATGGGAGAATTGTCTGTATTCTGTCAAACATGATTTAAATAAACATTGATTGGCCAGGCATGAAGTATAGGTGGGAAAACCAGACAGGAAGTAGAGGTGGGGCAATCAGAACAGGAGTATTCTGGGAAGAAGGAAGTTCTTTTGCAGTCCTGCCCAGATCACGGAAGAAGCAAGATGTGACCTGCCCTGCTGAAAAAGGTACTGAGCCATGTGGCTAACATAAATAAGGATAATGGGTTAATATATGTTATAAGAGCTAATAAGAAACCTGAGCTAATGGGCCAATCAGTTTATAACCTAATATAGACCTATCTGTGTGATTTCTTTGGGGCCTACTGGCTGTGGGACATGGGCAGGAGAGAAACCCCAACAAGCTTGGCCCTCATGTTACAACCATAGATGAAGAAAATAAGATATTACATGGTAAAGTCAAGTTTAAACAATAACTATGCACAAATGCAGTGCAACAGAAGATACTAGAAGGAAAACTCCAACCCCAATATGTTAGCTACACTCTCAAAAACACAGGCAACAAATAATCTCTCACCAGCAAAACCCTAAGGACAGAAACACACACTACCACCACTACCAACAGCAACAACATAATAACAAGAATTAACAATCATTGGTCATTGATCATTGGTCTCAATGTCAATGAACTAAATTTCCCAATAAAAAGACACAGATTAAAAGAGTGGATGGGAAAACAGTATTGATCTTTCTCATACCTAGAAGAAGCACACCTCAATATCAAAGATAGACATTACTTCAGAATAGGGTTTGGAACAAGATTCACCTAGAATGTAGATCTAAGAATCAAGCTAGTGTAGTCATTCAAATACCTAACAAAATAGTCTTCAAAATAAGCTAACAAAACTAACAAAAAGACACAGAGAACACTTAGTACTCATCAAAGGAAAAGTCAACCAAGATGATATTTTTTTATTCTTAACATCCATGCACCAAAAACAAGGGCACCCATGTTTATAAAGAAAGCACTACTAAAGCTTAAATCACACACTGACCCTCACATAATTTAAAGTGGGAGACTTAAATACCCCACATTTGCAAATGTATAGGTCATCCATATCAAAATGAAACAGAGAAATACTGGAGCGAACAGGCAATATGAGCCAAAGGGACATAACATATCTACATAATATTTCACCCAAACAAAAGGAATACTCTTTCTTTTTAGGATCTCAAAGAACATTCTTGAAAACTGACAATGCACTAGGTCACAAAACAACTCTCAACAAGTACAAGAAAATTGAAATACCCTCCTGCATCATGTCAGACTACCATGGAGTAGATTTCAACAACAGCATGAACAACAGAAAGTCTACAAACTCATTGAAACTGAACAACTCTCTACTAAATGATTATTGGGTCAAGGAAGAAATACAAAAGAAATTGAAGACTTTCTAAAATGTAATGAAAATGGATGAACAACATACCAAAATGTATGGAACCCAATGAAAGTGGTGCTAAGAGGAAAGTTCACAGTAGGTACTAAGTGCCTACATAAAGAAACTGAAGAGATTTCATACTAGCAAGTTAACAGTGCACCTGAAAGCTCTAGAGAAAAAGGAAGAAAACATATCCAATAGAAGGAGACAGCAGGAAATGGTCAAGCTGAGGGCTGAAATCAATAAAATAAAAATAAAGAGAACAATGCAAAGAATCAATGAAACAAAGAGTTGGTTCTTTGAGAAAATCAACAAAATGGACAAGTCCTTATCGAAAATTTCACCATATGACAGGTAGAAAAATAGTCACATTAACAAAATCAGAAATGAAAATGAGTATATAACAATAGTCACTGAGGAAATCCAAAGAATCATTAGCTCATACCTCAAACACCTGTACTCCATGAAATTGGAAAACCAAAGAAATGAATAATTTTCTTGATAGATACCACTTACCAAAGTTTAATCAAGATCAAATAAACAATTCAAATAATTCTGTAGTCCCTAGGTAAATAGAAGCAGTCATTAAAAGTCTCTGAACAAAACACTCAGGACTAGACAGTTTTAGCATAGAATTACACCAGACTTTCAAAGAGGAGTTAATACCTATACTCCTCAAATTATTAGACAACATAGAAACTGAAGAAACATTGTCAAATTTATTTTATAAAGTCACAGTCACTCTGATACACAAAGACTCAACAAAGAGAGAAAATACAATTTATCTCATGAATATTGATTCAGAAATAATCAGTAAAATACTTGCAAACTGAATCTAAAAACACATCAAAAAGATCATCCATCATGATCAAATGGACTTCATCTCAGAGATGCAGGGATTGCTCAAAAAATCTGCCCATATAATCCACTGCATAAACAATCTGAAAAAGTAAAAAAAAACCATCATCTGAAAGTCTTTGACAAAATCCAACACCCATAAAAGATAAAAGTCCGAGAGAGATCTGGGATGCAGGAACATGAGTAAATATAATAAAGGCAATTTACAACAAGCCTATAGTGACCATGAAAATAAATAAAGAGAAATTTAAAGCAATTCCACTAAAATCAGGAATAAGACAAGGCTGTCCACTCTCTCCATATCTATTGAATATAGTACGAAGTTCTAGCTAGAGCAGTAAGACAACTGAAGCAGATCAAGGGGATACAAATTGGAAAGGAAGAAATCAAAGTAAGGTACTTGCAGATTATATGATGGTAAAAACCCTAAAAATTCTACCAGATAATTCTTTTTTTTTCCATACATTGTTTTGTTTTATTTTTTCCATTCAAGAACATAATTAAAGATAAAAAAAAAATTTTTTTTCCTTTCTTCCCCTTCTCCCGGTCCCCTCCCACTACCCCCACCCCTCCTCCCTCCCCCTTCTTCCTTGAAAGAGGGCATGGTGCCCTGCCCTGTTGGAAGTCCAAGGCCCACCCCCATCCCTC